>OY744609.1:35580540-35800895 GCA_963556255.1 Allolobophora icterica | reverse complement strand
TCGCCACCCATGGTGGTAGCAGTCCCTAGTAAGACGGTGTATTTGTGGAGCAAAAGTAAGCTCCTGGTCGAGCCAGACTCCAAGATCACAGACAAGAGTTGAGAAGGTATAGTTGGGGAATTCAATTGCAAGAGCAGTGAGATCAAGTTTAGCGAGTTGCTGTCGCGTGCCTAGCCAAATAAATTTGCTTTTGGACGAGTTCAAGGAACTTCAAGCGTAGTCGATTTGACGACATCCACGCTTCCAGAGCATCTAAAGTGCCACTCATAACCCGGACTGTTGGAATGGCATTGGTAGAGAGGCAATGCATGTATGCTTGGACATCGTCAGCATATTGCTGACCCAGAACCGCATGTGCAGCCAGAAGCGTCGAAAGTCCAGAGGTATAGAGAATGTATAAAATAGGTCCTAAGACGGAGCCTTGGGGCAATCCATACCGTGCAGGGACCCATGAAGACCTAGTGGCGCCATGGATCACACAGAGGGAACATTCACAAAGAAATGAGTTTATCCATTCATAAAAGTCTCCAGACAGGCCCAACGAAACACGCAACTATTCTAGCAAGATCTCATGGTCTACAGTGTCGAATGCAGCACTGACGTCGAAGAGTGCTAGTAGTGTGAGTTGGGCCCTGTCAATCGCTCCGTAGATGGGTCATTATCCGAAAAGTGCAGAATTGATGTCCCATGCTGGTTTTTTGAGTTTTTTTCGATAAATTCTTCAAATTATTTTGCCTATACTTCAAAGAATGAGCAGATTAACATTTTCCATCATTGTTGTAGCTGCTAGATTTTGGAAATTTAGAAATAAATTACTGATCACTACCATCCTCTGTCCGAGACGGTGTACAATGCATTAAATTAAGCTTTTACGCAAATTTATTCCATTACAACCTGTAACAAGGGTATATTATTTTGATTAATTTGTAGCTAGCATATGCAATAATGAGACATTTAGACTCATTCTCGTAACATTTCTTTCTTTTTGGGCCTATTTATACTTGTCCATAGAAATAAGCATCATAGCCATCTCAATTTTTGGGAAGCCTATAACTTTTAGAGAACGTGCTTACTTACTAAAAGAAAAACACCAGGAACATGATAATGTCAACTATTAATGGAATCACACAGATTTTTGTTGAAATTCATAATGTTTTATTTTTAATTTAAGCTTGTGTGTTCCAAATTACAAAAAAGTAAATTTCTGTTTCATTACCATCTCGTGTCGTATTTCCTGGTTTAGGTTGATTATAACATTAATAACTTATTTTATTTATCGCTTTTGTTGAACTGATTGAAATTACTTATCTGATAGAGTAATTCAAGTGAAAATATTTGACGGCTGTCATAAATTTCATCATTTTGTCATTACCATCCAGCGGTTGTTTTTCATCATTACCATCCGAATACATCAGATTTCTACTATTTTCTCATGACAGTCGCATCTTGCCACGGATGGTAATGACGCATTGCTAAGAGTGAATTACATGCATTTTTTGTGAATTATTTGATATAAAAATAAATTGCATGTAATTAGAATTTACTATAACTCTTAAAATGTTGTTCAACTTGTATCTAATGCATATAACATATAGTTATAGCCAGAGCCTTCTATTATAGAAGGCTCTGGTTATAGCTAACACTGCACAGATTTTTTTCTGCAGCTAAAAATAATATTTATTTTTTTGAATAATTTCGAAAAATGTCTTAATTTCTTGACACCAGACTAATATATTATGTGAAGGAAAGGCCTATTGTATTCCTACTTAATGCTGGTATCATCTACTTTTAGGAAATTAACATTTTATTTATTATTTTATTTTTATTCCGGATATTTCTCTCGAAGTCTACTACTACTCATGCAGAGGCGCTCCCGACTACAGCATTTGACACTGTGCCGGAATTTTCACGCCGAAGCGCCACGAGCAATTGCGAGTGAAGGACTTGCCCAAGGTCCGTACGCAGCGGCTAGAGTGGGATTCGAACCTGCAACCCTCCGGTCACAAGGCGCCGAACTTACCACTGAGCCACCACGCCCCAATTTTAAGCACCAGAGGAATATTTCAGGTCCCTGTGATTAAATATGATTACACAAAAAGGTCGGACTGTAATGAAAAAAGAGGAGTTTTGACTTTATAAATTCTGGAAAAAAATTAACTTATAATTAAAAATATAGTGGATTTCTTTTAAATTAGTTAAATTTAACTATGTACGTGACTAAAAAAACACTTGCAACCAATTTTGGGCAAAAAAAATTTTTTTCGGAGACGAAATTTGTAACATTTCGGATAATGACCCAGATGTCTGATATAAATAACTTATATGTAAATGTAGCAAGTTTTTAATAGAAAAATAGCCTTAATAAAATATTTGTCCACTCCGTTACTATATACATATGACATATGTATATACATAGTAGACAGCTTCCTGTTGCGTATCTGGACATGCCAATACGTTTTTAGTATTAATATTTATAAAAGAAATATAAAAGAAATTAGAATACAAACAATTATTCAATTTCATCACAGTTTTAATTTACTTAAGAAATGCCCACTCCGTTACGGAAATAGAAGTAATCAATGTTAAGTTGAATGTAGCCTATGTTTTGGCCAAATAACTAAATAAAAATACCAAGAGCCAAGCATTCCCAGTGATCAAATAAACAGAAAACATAAAAATATTTATGTTATTGTGGCGAAACTACTCTCGGTGCCAGCAGGGCCTGTATACTACCCCCCCTGTAAGCTGGAGGCAATTCCCCTTACGGTAAACCCCTTTCTCTACCTCCCTCCCTTCCTCCCTCCCCTCCCCGTCCCCCTCCCTTCCTCCTCTGCATCCCGTCCCCTCCTCTTCCCTTCCCCATCCCTTATCCCTGCCTTTTCCCCTCCTCTTCCCTTCTGTTCCCCACTCCTTATCTTCTTCCCCTCCCTCCCCCTCTTGTACCATTCCCTCCTTCCCTCCCCTCTCCTTGAAGCGGGGGGTGCGAGGGTCCTTCTCTCGGAAAATTTTTTGATTTCTACATTGCCGTAGGTGAGTTTTAGCGTATTTTTGGAGAAAGAAAACTGGTTTTGGAAAAATCTGAATATTTTAGTTCAACTGAACTGTTGAATTAATTTCTGCAGGGTTCCCAGTGCACTGTAAAAAATTTATCGAACAGGCTGTAATAAATATAGGACAAAAATTCCAAAATATGGGACACTGTTCAGCAAATATATTGGGAATTTAAAGATAGAATTACGTATGAATGCATATTTCTGGTGTAATGCCGCGATAACAGGCTCCATCCTGCATGCCTGTTACAGTGTTATCCAGCCGACAATTATTTTGCAGGAATGTCTCAAGACCTGATGATCCCATTTCCACTGCACTACACAGCAATAATTGTACTATTGACAAACTAGATTTTTTTAATCAACAGGATTATGAACGCTTTTCTTCAATTTATAGATCTCACTTCCGGTCATACTAAAAGCGATCAAGGTATATTCCAGTAATGTTTCAAGAAGAAATAAGTAATAACGTTTTCTGACAGGACAGAAAATTTATATCAACTTATTATGAACATGTAGACAAACATTAACAACAATATAACATAATACCATTAATACCACAATACGTTAACTTTACAGTGTAGAGACTCGATTACAGTCGACAGCCGATACATTGCGACAGTTGACTCTATACTGTCAATCGAACAGCAACATCCATTTCATTGGGGGGGGGGGGGTTTCCCTCTGGCACAAACTGGAAGCAGTCTGCTTCCTTCCCCCAACCCCTACGTAGTAGGCCCTGGGTGCCAGTTATGGCGAAACTGTTCTACTTCTGGATACCGATGTCACTATAGGGCCTAGAGCGGAAGGCAGCGGACGGCTCGGCGCCACGATTACAAGGATGCCCAAAACCGAGTCGTCGGGGTGTCCCAACGCGAGTCCGGCTCCCGGGGTCTAGCAGGAGGCTCAGAAACACAACACAGTTCTCTGGGTCGTAATTTAATTCGCAACGCTTCAAACTCGGTAGGCCTAATTGACACCGTCACAACAAAAGTTCGACTGACAATGTAAAAAATTTCTTGACGAAATTCGCATTCGCAAATTCATAGAGTTACTGACTGTAACTGTGAATCAACTTAAACTAACTCCACTGACTCTCAACTACTCTCTTACTGAACGACTTAACTCTCCCTTGCATGGGCGGCGATCTAGGGGGGGGGGACGGGGGACATGTCCCCCACCTTTAAGAGTGGGGGGACACTCCATGCATTTGTTCCCCCCACATTTTGAAGAAACACCAAAAAAGGCGGAGAAATTTAATTGCGCGTGAGGGTTTTCGCAGCGTTTTTGACCAGACGAGGTAAAAATAATTGTTTATAGTAGAAGTGTCCCCCCCAAAAAAAATTGTGAGAAAGAAGAAGGAATATGTAGACGAAGAAATCAGAAAAAGAAAAGGGTTTTTGCTGGGAGACGGGAAAAAGTTGTAAAATGTGGCGATGACTAAAAAAGGTCATCAACTTTTTTTTCGAGATGAAATCGATATTTTTGCGGAGATGAATTGTTGAAAATGAAAGTGGGGGAAAAGAAAGGAAAAAGTGAAGAAGGAAAAAAAGAGGATAGTGTAAGAAAAAGTTGGAAAAAGAGGTGAAGGACTAAAAAAAGGTCATCAACCTTTTTTTGGAGATTAAAGCGAAATTTTTCGGAGATGAAGTGGCAGAAATATTTTGTTGGGACAAGATTTTCAAAAACCGGCCGTCGACGAGATCGTGGCCGACTTTGTCCCCCCACCTCTCAGACAAGATCGCCGCCACTGCTCCCTTGAATCAACTTCTCTTCTCTTACTGACGAAAAACTCAGGCTGAGTTCCATTTAGGCCTAATAACTTACTGCCACGAGAACTATCTCGAAACTAACTTAAAACTCAAAATCCAAAACTGAACTGAACCATCAGGGACCCCTATTTATACTCCAGTTCTGTGCAAATGCATACTAATTAGGCTTGAAATACACACGCCTAAGCTATTTGGCGCCAATAAATTCCTCCGATTCGAATTTGGTGCAAATGCACACACAATGAGGTCGAAAATACACGCCATTAAGCGTTTGGCGCCAGTAAATTCCTCCGAGCTGAGTTCGGGGCAAATGCATACATAATGAGGTCGAAAATACATGGCACTAAGAATAGAATTAAACCAAATTGTGTTCAGGGCAAATGCATACATAATGAGGTTGAAAATGCATGGCGATAGACCTTAGCAGGAACAAAACTGCACCGTTCTAATACTGCAAGTTCTGCAGAAAGCACGCCGATAAAATTCGAATGCATTGCTGGTTGAGAGGTCAAGCCTAAAATGAGTGTTCAACGTATGCCGAAGGCTCAACCAATCAGCCGTCACACCGTCACACGTCATCTTACGTCAATGGTAGATTTCTAGTGAATGTTCATTCATTCATTCATTCTGAGAATTTATATAGCGCCTCAAGAAGACCTACTCAGATAAGTGAACTGAAGTGAGATAGGCCTACTAGATGAGTACTACGTATGCCCTATATGCATCGATACGAAAAATTACGAATACGATACACAAACTACTCTGTACACAAGAGCTCCCATTTTGGACGCCATCTTGGATTTCGGAAAGCTATCCAGGGGGATTGTCGGGGACTTTTAGTATGTTATTCTACTCATATTCCTAGACCTATCCTGAAAAATTCAGCTTGTTATGAGAAATTTCCATCTTATAACAATGTAACTATTGCTCTTGGCCTATGGGATGGGCGAAAATGCTTGTCGGCCGACATGATTACGTCATAACTCTTGATCCATTGTCTTGATCACGTGGATCCTACCAAAAAAATAAAGTGTTAGCAATGCAGATCATGTGGAAAATATATGGTGCTTCTGTCCGACCTGTCCGCTTGATCTTGCTAAGGGACCTAACTATTGGACAAGGACAGCTTTTGCCTTTTGACAGGCGCGCATTTTCTGTCGCTAGCTAATAGCTATAACTTATATTACTCTGGAACTCTTTTCCAGCAAAAGTTCGATACACAGTCTCAGTCTGTTTTGAACTTCAGAACTTGACAAAACTTACACGTCTCTAGCCTATTTGGACTAATTTCCTTCGTATATAATTATATCCTAGGCTATATTGCTTCCGTACGTGTCTTCTTTTATTGGCTTTGACCAGACTCACATAGTTTGGCAGTTGGCTTTCCCAACGACTTTGCTTGATAATGACTATCGATAGTTGTCATGAGCATGTTAGAGCATTATTGGGGCATTATTATATAAGTTCTCTGATAATGATTATGATTGGGGGGATCATAGAGTAGTAGTAACATCACTGGCGTGAAGAGCAGTAGGTAGCGGGATCGCTTCCCGCAACCCTCTCAAAGGTTCACTCAGCCAATCATTCGCGAGATGGCGCGTTTGTCAAAATGAGATGTAGGACGTGATGGTCGCCTTGCATGGCTGTCGTATACAGTTAAATTCGACTTCTGTAATAACTTGTGATCATCCGTTCATACTGATCATACTGCATAATTGTCAGTTTGAAAATATTAAACGAAGATTATTATTATTATTATTATTATTATTATTATTTTATTTTTTTTAAACATCACTCGACAAGTTCTGGCCGCATGAAAGTTCCTATGAAGGCAACAGCATTGAAGCGTTGTATGGTGATTGACAACCGCTGGAGTAGATAACAAGTCTCCTTAGGGTCTCCGGTGGTTAAAGCTAAGTATCTCCCCAAGTCTTTTATAAGGGCCATTCCGTCGTCATTGATAGGGCATTACATTTTCATTACAATTTAATGCTTTTACATTTTCATTACAATGGATCGTCGACATTGATATTATTATTATTATTATTATTATTATTATTATTATTATTATTATTATTATTATTATTATTATTATTATTATTATTATTATTATTATTATTTCTTAGAAGACCTTCATTTGAGCCCCACAATCATCATTGTGATCACCATCATCATCTGCATGCTTATTATTATTATTATTATTATTATTATTATTATTATTATTATTTTTTTTTTTTATTATTATTATTATTATTATGATTATTATTATTATTATTATTATTATTATTATTATTATTATTATTATAAATTATTTGTATTAATACTACTTGGTCAGTAGAGGATTAGCGCCCATTGATTCTTTACTATTACGTCACTAAGGTGGGCGTCTGTTCATAATATGATATCTGTGATGAGGTTCGATCGTGAAGTTCAAAATCAGTCAAGACGTTCGTTTCGCAGCGACGGAAGAACTAGTTTGTGTGAAAGTGCAGGCGGATTGTACCAGAAAGAGGAGTGTCTCCAATTATCAGGTCTATATTGTTTGCCAAACCCTGAATTTTGCTTTCTTTATGAAAGCAAAATTTAGAAAAATGTGTCGTTTTCAAAGCGTTTTAACACGAAATAGTTCTAACAAACGTACCTTGACACAAGTTAACAGTCATTTTTTTTAACTTGGTCAACGATTAGTGCCCGATTTTTTTTATAAATCTTGTCAAAGCGTTCCAGTTTAAATTATGAAGAGTTTGAGCAATAACTAGAATGATTTCTGCAAAAGTTTAGCTGTTAATGTCGTAGAAGTAGGCCTAGGCTAAGTTTATCAAACAGTTTTAGGGATGTTGGCACGTCAAGTTAGATATTTTAATATGTACATGTTATTTCGCTCAAGAATTTTACTATTACAGTAATTTAAAACGCACGCAAATAATTCATACTCAGAATCATGTGAGATCAAATTTATAAGCCAAATATCAGCAAAATTGGCATGCCTGAATGCTTTTATACACAAATATGTTTAAAGTTTGAAATCTGTTGCGTTGATCAATAATTTAGTAACTAAAACTGCAACAGAAAGCATCTAGAAAAGTTGTATAAAACTGCTTCAATTATTGATGACCAGTTTCGTGAAACGGAGCAAATACTCCGTATGCAGCCACTAATAGGTCATGTTGACATGGTTTGAGCAACCTATAGTTTTTGCTTGAAGTAACTTGATAATTAGGGTGGGTGATTGAACTGAGCAGCTTTTGTCTTCAAAAACATTTACCTTTAGAATGGGAGGGACAGAATAGGAAAGTCATGAAATCTAAGTAAGCCCAATAATTGAGAAAGTTTGACTGTCTGGCTTGCCAACTGGCTGATTTACTAACCGATTAATTTGCTTGAAACTACTTCAATAACTGTTGACCAGTTTCATGAAACAGAGCCTGCATTAGACACCAGCACAACAGAGGTTACTAATTACAATTCCTGTCTGAGTGAATGTGGGTTACTGAACTCCGTTTCAATGACCCACTTGTGTTTGTGTACGATTACAAACAACAAAGTACACCTTGAAAGCATTAAAATGTAAGCTTGAAGAAGATCAAGATAAACTCACTAACACTAACCCTGTTTAAGTGATTTTTAAAAACGAGTAAGTTTCAAAACCAATTAATCATCTAAAATGCTCATTTATCCTCTGCTTTTTATTGATGTCACAGAGTTTGTTTCTACTCTGCATCAATCTGGTATACGGTGGACAAGTGTACCTTTACCATCCATAGCCCTATGCCCTGGAACTCTTCTGGCAAACGTGTGCTCTGTAAAATCAGAACAAACAGGTGAAAGAGAATTCCACAAATTAGGTGCAGCAACCACAAGGACCTATGTGCCAAGACCAATATCCCTATTTTTTGGCATAACAAGGGGTTGACAATCCGACTATCTGGCTGAATAATGTTAGGTCTGAAGAATGAAGACTGATTTTAAACCTGGTGGTTGGCCACAGTTTATCATTGTGGTTGGCCAGAGTGTGTATGTACATTCTGGCAATCTTGAATGAAACTGAAATGTTTAACATAGTGTTTGCACTTAATGTCTCTGTTTGTTTGACATTGGCACAATTTGTTTTTTTTAAAAGATCCTGTGCATTTCCACTCTCAAGTTCTATTAATCAACAAATATGCCAGCATCGAATAATAGTGAAGATTGTTTCACACACCCAGGCAAGTAAATCATTTTTGATTCACTGCTGTTGTCAATATGGGGACTTGAGTGACTTGGGGAAACTAGCTCTTGTTAAGCAGCCAACATGCATGATGTATTAAAGTGCAATTCATAAATACTTGTTTTGCTATGCATATTGCTAACAAACTTGGCAACTAGAGGTTAAATGCTAAAACTTCATTCCCATGGCTGCCTTAGGTCTAGCTTAAAGGACTGCTCTCTTCTTAATGACATTATTATGGTCATTGTCATTTGGAAAAACATGTTTATTTGCAGCATCTTCATGGATAAAAGAATTCACTGATTGGTAGAAGCGGGTAATGAATGTTGACTGAACTTTGAACAGACATGATGTTCTTGGCTGCCTTAGTGGCATTAGAGAGTTTATAACGTCTGTGGCAGGTGCAGTGTTGTTAAAAGTATTGGGCAATGTACTTAAGTAAAAGTAAGCAGGATTTTACTTACTTAAGTAAAAGTACTCGTAAAAATGTCACTTTAGTAAAAGTAAAAAGTATTCTTCCAAATGATACTTGTAAAGTAGAAAGTAAAAGTACTGAGTCTAGTTTTTATAATTCGATTCACTTGTTTACTTTCAAGAAAACTAAATTCTGAAAATGCTTTTAATTGAGTTGAGTGTGTTTATGGTTAACTAGCTGGTTTACCCGGCGTTGCCCCGGGTTATAAGTTTCAATCCCTGTAGCAAATAAGCAACAAATTTAGGTATAAGTTTCAATCCCTGTAGTGAATAAGCAAAAAAATTAATGTGAAGTGAAATTCCTATGGCTGCGCCATCTGGCGAATCTTTAGAAATGCATGCCGGTGACAGAATTGGCGGTCAAACACACAGAATCTTCTCGGGCGGCGCCATCTGGCGAATGAAAATAGGTCGACTCTAATTTGTTTGGACCAGATAAAAAGTGGGGGTTTGGGAGATGTTTTGGCCCGGGACACCATGGAAGCGGTGAAAAGGGGGATGCGAAGCCGACCACTGGGTGTGTAATGCCACCCCGAGACAGTAGTGACGGTTTGGAGTGAAAAGGTCCAAAGCTGTAGAAATGCATCGCGGTCAAAGATCGCTGTGACAGACAGACAGACAGACAGAGTCTTCTCTTTATTTATATAGATTGTTTCACCGGCACAGCTAAAAAAAGTCTTCAACTGTTGCACTGGCAGGGAGTCGATGTTCAATCTAATAAATTGTTCTGCCTAACATGCATTTTCTCAACATGTTTCTTTATATTGGGGATGGCGAGTTGATGAATGCTTGACAGTCAGTGTACTGGGGCGATCACAAGTAGGCAAACCAAGGTCACAGCATTTCCTTCTATACTCTAAATAACCTATGGCCATGGATGTTCAGATTCACTCATTGTGAATTGAAAGAGAGCTTAGGGATTAAATGAATAAAAGTGCAAACAGTGTCCACAGTTTAGACTTCTATTTAAGAAAACTTTGAACTCGTTTTCCAAGCTGAACAGGAATTACCGCCACAAGTTGCATGTTTTGGGTGAAGACTATATACTGTTCACAGTTGGAAATTACCAGAGTCCATAAATAGATTTCCAATCTTGTGCAAATTTAATTAGCTCCTTCAAGTCACCCTTTCTAACAAAATGTTAAATTAAAGCGCAATTTTTAGTAACGAACACTGTAATGAATATTACTTAAATTGTGATAAAGTAAAAGTACTGAAAATGGGTTAAAATTTTACTTTGTTAAAAGTTCAAGTATTTCATTTTGTGATACTTCTTTGCAAGTAAACGTATTGAAACTTTTACTTAAGTACAGTAACGCACTACTTTTAATTCATTACTGTCCAACACTGGGGAGGTGCCTACCAGGATGTTCTGCAAATTATATTTAATGTCAAAATATGCTTAATTTTTGTATATATATATATATATATATATGATGTTAAAGCTGGATGCTACGTATGTTTGTCAGAACATGCTGGGCAGTTGTCTTCCTCAGAAGATAGATGGATGGATATGAGAAGGAAAATGTGGGACCAGCTTGAGGAGAAGAAGCAGCTGCTTTCACGTCGTCCTCCTTACAAACTGATTCCAAATTTTAAGGTAGTCTCTGACATGGTTTAAGTCTACTGAATACTGAAAGAAAGTCACTTTGTTTGTCTATGTGTATTACATATAATATATATATATATATATATATATATATATATATATATATATATATATATATATATATATATATATATATATATATATATATATATATATATATATATATAATTATACATATTTAACTACAGATGACTTAGTTGGATCTTACTGTTTGCATACCTTCTTTAAATTTATCATTATGAAACTTTTGGCTTGTTTTACTTCAAACAAATGATTGGTAAATTGTTGGTTGGGTTCCTAAATTTCGTATATGCATTATGCAATAGTGTGGATTTAACCCTCTGAACCTTACAGACCAGTTTTCCGGCCTATAGGATAGGCATATATGGGTCATTATCCGAAATGTTACAAATTTCGTCTCCGAAAAACAAAAAAATTTTTTTCCCCAAAATTGGTTGTGTTTTTTTTAGTCATGCACATAGTTAAATTTAACTAATTTGAAAGAAATCCACTATATTTGTAATCATAAGTTACTTTTTTTTTTCAGAATTTATAAAGTCAAAACGCCTCTTTTTTCATTACAGTCCGACCTTTTTGTGTAATCATATTTAATCACAGAGATCTGAAATATTCCTCTGGTGCTTATAAAATGGCAATTTCCTAAAAGTAGATGATGCCAGCATTAAGTGGGAATACAACAGGCCTTTCCTTCACATAAAATATTAGTCTGGTGTCAAGAAATTAAGACATTTTTCGAAATTATTCAAAAAAATAAATATCATTTTAAGTTGCAGAAACAAATCTGCGCAGCATTAGCTCTAACTGTATGTTATATACATTAGATACAAGTTGAACAACATTTTAAGAGTTACTAGTAAATTCTAATTACATGTAATTTATTTTTATATCAAATAATTTTAAAAAAATACATGTACTTCACTCTGAGCAATGCGTCATTACCATCCGTGGCAAGATGCGACTGTCATGAGAAAATAGCAGAAATCTGATGTATTCGGATGGTAATGATGAAAAACAACCGCTGGATGGTAATGACAAAATGATGAAATTTATGACAGCCGTCAAATATTTTCACTTGAATTACTCTATCAGATAAGTAATTTAAATCAGTTCAACAAAAGCGGTAAATAAAATAAGTTATCAATGTCATAATCTACCTAAACCAGGAAATACAATACGAGATGGTAATGAAACAAATTCACTTTTTTGTAATTTGGAACACACAAACTAAAATTAAAAATAAAACATTATAAATTTCAACATAAATCTGTGTGATTCCATTAATAGTTGACAATATCTTGTTCCTGATGTTTTTCTTTTAGTAAGTAAGCACGTTCTCTAAAAGTTATAGGCTTCCCAAAAATTGAGATGGCTATGATGCTTACTTCTATGGACAAGTATAAGTAGGCCCAAAAAGAAAGAAATGTTACGAAAATGAGTCTAAATGTTTACTTATTGCATACGCTAGCTACTAATTAATCAAAATAATATACCTTTGTTACAGGTTGTAATGGAATAAATTTGCGTAAAAGCTGAATTTAAAGCATTGTACACCGTCTCGGACAGTGGATGGTAATGATATTTTGTATACATTTAGTAATTTATTTCTAAATTTCCAAAATCTAGCAGCTAAAACAATGATGGGAAATGTTAATCTGCTCATTCTTTGAAGTATAGGCAAAAAAAATTTGAAGAAATTATCGAAAAAACTCAAAAAACCAGCATGGGACATCAATTCTGCACTTTTCGGATAATGACCCGTATACCCAAAGACCAGAAAATTGCTTCACCATCTAACATCGTTTCCCATTGTTATGACTGTGTTTACCTCCGTCCATAGATATTTGTGGGCTGTACGAATAACATTGAAAGTGACAGTAATAATTTATCACATGCTTTAGCATTGTTTATTGTTGTTTATAATGCCAAAGCATTATAAACAACAATAAACAATAGTTCTTTAACTAAGCAAGCAATCCAGTGCACAGGAAGGAAAAAATATAAGAAAACCACTACCAGTAATGATAGACAGCGAAAACAATTAACCCGATATGGGAGACTAGAGAATTTTTATAGTATAATTATTTAATACCTAAAAAAATAGCACCAGGGATGCCTGCATAATATTTGTTTACATTTTTGCATCAATTTCTTGTTGAATTTTGATATTTATATATTGTGTAAAAAGACTTTAAAGTGATGGAAAAAAATGCCTACAAGCGTTGCGGGTTGTGAGACATATTATGAACAGTGCAGATGATAGGTTTTCATCTTTTGTTGGCAAAATTATTGACCAACTGAGCAGATAATGAAAGCCATGTACTCGAATTTCAACATAAAAGCCCACAGACACTTGGGCTGTAACCAGTTGCGAGAACTACAACATTTGTCCATTTGTGCATCAGCGACTGTTTTAAATTTGACCATGTCTCTGAATACATGCGAGATGTCCTGCACTGGTTACCACTCGTGCAACGCATTGTCTACCAAGTCGCCTCCACTGTCTGGCAATGTCACCTTGGCCGTGCTCCCTCCTATGCAAGCTTTGTTCTCACGCCTCTGCTGCACCTGGTCACCGATTTCTTCGTTCTGCCACCCGTGGTGACCTGTATGTTCCTTTAGCATGCACCGCTACTATGGAACAGCGTGATTTCTCCGTGGTTAGACCCGCAATTTGGAATGGGCTTCCTCCTGAGTTGCAGTCTCTTCTTCAAGACTCGTCCACCTCTTTCTTCTCTGCTCTTAAAGACTGTTCTCTTTCGCCGGGGTCCGGCTGTGAGCGCCTCTGAGTAGTTGCATTGAAGGGGCGCTATATAAGTGCTTTGTTGGTTGATTGATTGACTGTATGTCACAAACCTCTGTAAATGTCTTTATAGTTCCTTGACTCATTAGTTAATTGACGCATCTCACAAGGGGCCATCGATATATTACGTACACAAAAATCCGGGAAAATTGGACCCCTCCCCCCCTTTTCGCAAGCGTACTTTCTTCCACCACCCCCCCCCCTGAGTACGTACGTTTGACGCACCCCCCCCCCCGATGACCAGCTGCAGAAAGTGTCTCCAGGCAGCCTGTCTGCACTTTAGGCCAGATTATTGAAGGGCCAATATAGACAAATTATAGGTGTCCTTCACAGCACAGAATAACTGCACATGGCTTTTATATAATGTAATAAAATGCCATGGGACGACTATAGGATAATACAGAGTTATAAATAGGCTAATGTGGACGTCATAATTATAAATTTATTTTGGGTACGTACACATTTTGTTACCCCCCCTCCCCCCCGTTCGCACCCGTACGCAAAATCGCCAAAATCCGACCCCCCTCCCCCCTAAGTGCATACGTAATATGTGGATGGCCCCCAACCGCCAACCATTAATTTACTAGATTTCGGAAAAAATTCTGACAGGAATGAGTTATGGAACTAAAAAGACATTTACAGTAGTGGAGGTTCATGACATACATATGTTTTGGGACAAGTTATCACTTAGTTGCCATATACAAGCAACAGTGTTGCATTGGAGGACTTTGGAATGAACCCAATGTCTCAGTACATGCACCTGAGCGTCCAAAAGGTGCAACCTCTAACAACAGATGCATTGTTTGCACACACAAGTACAAGGTGGCCGAGGACATCCAGAAACCATGGAAAAGGACTTCTGTATTATGTTGTAAAGCATGCAAAGTTTCTTATACATTGGAACTGGTAGCAATAACTGTTTTCAGAATTATCATTCAAAAGTTGATTTTTGGAGATAATTCACTGAACAGAATTGCAGCACAAAGGAGGCTAAATGAAATCATTATGTTGTACTGAAGGTCAAAAATTGGGTTATGATGTGTTTGATGGTCTTATTATAATATTTTATAACTTCTCAAAGTAAAAATAAAAATTTCCCTGGAGCCAAAAATTTCTTGGGAGCCTGGGTATATCTGCCAAATGGCTCAGGAGCATAGGGTTCGAAATCTTAATTGTTAATCTGACCTCTATAGTGACAAAACGTTACTTAACTACAATGTTTATTACTCTATACTTGCCCCAGAGCTAAGTAGTAGGGCATAACTGAAATCTGGATGGGTAAACCGATGTTGTCGATTTTGGACTATCCGGAATTATCCGGATCCGGAATGTCTAACCCATGGATTAATAGCAGTTGTTTTTCAATCTACCCTGTATCTCCAACAGGCAGTACTAAGGCCTGTCAATCAGTGAAGAAGTATATTGCAGTATAGGGAAGGGGGTGACTGGCTGTTCATCGCCTGTAGCTGACGCCAAGCCATTAGCCAATGATGACTAACTTGGAATTAGGCCTTAGTGCATAGATTTAAGAACATAAGTTATTACTAATTGGAATTGGTATTGGTTAGCTTTTTTCAATTGGCACTATATCAGGTTTTGTTCAGAAATGGTCCGGTATTTAGAATTGGCCAAAAAATGAAAAAATCGGGTATGCCCTACTAAACCGTGGGCTGGTACTATGGACATTTGATAGTACCTGGTAGTCTATCGTGTACAGCATGGCAACAGAGTGAAATTTCAGTTTAATTGTTTATCAGTCACTGAATTAAAAAATTTGACAGCGCATCGTAATTTTTGTAAAACTTCGTTATTGAGGTTTGTTTTATAATTTGATCTTTATGCTTCTAACTTTTTAATTTATTTTTCATCTTTTAAAGGTTCTTTGAATGCACTATGCATTCTAACATGGATGCATACATAGATACATACTTGAATATCTATGTTTGGCATGGTGGTCATTTTCCCAAAAATTATCCTAATTGACTTGTAAAATATTTTCTCTTACTTGTCAGAAACATGCATACCTTGCTTTTCTTATTGCTTTTACAGCTGTAGAAGACTGTGGTGTATAGTTGTGATGGCATGTGTTACTATATGTAGGGATCAGATGTTGCTGGAAATTGCTTGATGAATATGGTGATAATGGGACCAGCCAAAGTCGTCTTGTGCGATCCAGATCGAGTTCTTGCCGACATTCGTTTTAATGTCCTTCAGGTTTGTTAAATCCTATGTGTGCAGATAGATGGAGGTACAATTATATACACCACATTTATAATACACCACTTCATGCCTACAATGACCAACATAGCATTGTTAGACTTTGTTCTAGAAAAAATATTTGCTGCAGAAGGTCTCCACTTTAGACTACCAGTTTTTGGAAGAAACGATGTTTGGGAGGGTTAATATTCCTTAGTGGACTATGAGGATATGAATGCAAAAAACAGGAACACTTTTTACAGTTAAGTGAATTTTGTGGCCATTTCTTTGAGTAGGCCATAGGATGCAATTCTTTCAGTTCTGGCAAAAAGCTGAGGCTTACTTGTTACATATAGTGCATTTTGCAGTGCTACTGAAAGGCTCTTGCTAACTTGGTATGACATTGTTAAGCATTATCCTCTTGATCAGCTCCTGGCTGTAAGATACTGCAGGATGCTTATGCTGCATAGTTGAAGGCTACAATGGTTATCCTGACATAAAGTGTTAAAATACCTTGCATTATTTGACTGAAATAGAAATAATAACTTGTTACAGCATTATGCAATATTTATAGGAGGGAAAGACTTTGGTGGTACCGTCTCCTCGACTGAAGTCTGGCATGTTGAGACGCATTGTGCCTGCAAAGGATGCGTCGTCCACTGAGTTGAAGGAATGCGCCAGAGCGGTGAGATAATGAAAATCTTTTAATTTTGGTAACTGATTGCACATTCACCTACACTGTTTAAGTGTATGTGAATGTCATTCTTGTTATTCTTTCATCAGTTGTTGCCAGTTCGTGAGGTATTTATAGAACTTGTTATGATGTTTATTAGCTATATAGGCATATGGAAAGGTCAAAAGCATTTTGCATGTTCCTTTGCAGACATCATCCAAGTGTGGGGTGACAGTTGAATTTGATGAGCAACTGCACATTGATGTTGTCATTCTTTCTTCGGTTGTTGCCAGTTCATCAGGTATTTATAGAACTTGTTATGATGTTCAGTGTTCACCTTCAGAGAAGGAACTTGTTGTTTTAGCTTCTCAGGGACTTAATCTGTTTTGCTTAGCCATGTAAATGAAAAGTTTTGTACAAAAAGAATTGTTTACAAACGTTTTACTTGATTGTTTCTTCTGTTTGTTCTGACTTCTATTTAGTTTGATTAAAATACAAATGAATCTGCAAATTATAATTCTTATGAATCTTTCTGAATCCTGGATATCCTCCTGTGTTTTCTTTAATTAAGATGTATAAAGTTGTATAATTAGCAGTTGTCTTCTGTGATTATTGTTAACAGGAAGACATATTGGTCGTGCTGATCTGTTCGCTGAGCTAGAGTATGCTCTGCTTGCATCACTGGGCGTGATCGATGAGCTCACTACAGTTCTGACAATCGCTCATGACCTTCAGGTGATGAAACTGGATGAAGACCAATTTGGCCCACATGACGTGAAAGTTGATTACATCGTAACACCAAGTCAGATCATTGAATGTCAAGTGGGAGAGAGGCCTACCAGTATCGTGTGGTCAGCCTTGAACCCAGAATGCCTTGATGTACTTCCACTCTTGAAGATTTTCCGACAGCGTGACTGGAAAGCAAAACGGAATGTGTGCTTTGCTGGCGAAGCTGTGGTTTTGGAACAAACCTCTGATTACCCAGGTGGAAGCTTGGAAAGTCTGAAAAAGGGAGGTCATTTGGCAAAGGGAAAGAATAAGCGAAAGAAGCGAAATGTCCAGAGCCGGTAAGGCTTGCTGCCAGTCACAGTCTTAGATACGCATACATTTTTAGAAATTTAGTTTGTTGCTTTTTATGATGTTAGTAAGTAAGTAAGTATTTTCTTTATTGAGAAGCACTAGCAAACGCACAGTGCTGTACATGGAAAACATATTACAGTCAAATAATCAAAAAATATGACCAATTATATAAAAATAGAAGTTACTGCAAATTAAGTGGTACATAAGGAGGATAGGAGAGGAGAAGAGCAAGGTAGCCAAATCTTGGAGAGCATAGTTATTTGCATAGCATCCTAGTGAGGAAGGATTTCTGAGACAAGTGGTCATACCTTGGGAGCTCACGGTTGTGGGACCATGGTCGTATAGAGTAGCGAGTGTGCTTAATCAGCGACAGCATTGTATGTAATACATGGTAAGGATTGAACAAAATACTAGTAAAGAGGCTAGCGTCAGCATTATTACAAAGTGTCTCAAATAAAAGGGGATGATGAATTTAAATACCCCGATGCACCAGCCTCCGTATTACTCCCTCCAGGGAGTAGGTGATTGCTTTGATGGTTTGATTCGATAAACATAAATCGGTGTGAATAAACAGCTTATATCATAATAGGGATCACCAGAGGGTTTTGTTAATTGTTGAATGTCAATGGTTGACAGTGTGTTCTGGCATTCAGATGCTCATTGCTCAATTTGGCCAAACCCCATTTAAAATGTTTGCCATTTCAAGATCATAATGTTCCAGTTCCCTTTTTATCATGATGCCTAACATGATTTAACCTGGCATGTGTTCTTAATTGATGTTAGCCAGCTGCTGTTCCATGTGAAATAAATTATGCCAAGAATGTTTCATCTAGTTGGCTGGCTTTTACTGTTGTAGATCAGAAGATCAGATTACATGCAGAGAAGACTCGAGTGATGAGACAAAGAAACTGGACAATCAGGGCAAGTCAGTGAGTGAGAATGATGCAGTTGGAAGACCTTGCCAGAAGAAGGTGGCTCACAACAGACGGAGAAACGGTCGGAAATCGACTCTTGGCAGCTCATGCAGTGAAGACCAGGTGAAGGAGAACCATTTGAGTGAAAGTGACACCAGCACTCAGCCGGCAGAAGGCAAGAAGACGAAATTCCGAAGGGACCAGTCGCAGTTGCCTGCCTTGTACATCGGAGGTCTCGTGCGCAACCTCAGAACTTGGGAGCTTCGACGTCTTGTGAAAGATCATGAGGTACGACCCTTGTTCATTGTCCGGCCACCATTTGTTGGATACGCCTTTCTCCACTTCAAAACCATTGAGGAAGTGCGGATGGCAATAGATTCTCTTTCCCAACTGCGCATCTCTGACGAAGGTATCCGTGTTGAAATTGCTAGAAGATCTGCATCCAGGTACAGCTACAGAGGAGGGGAGAATGGAGAGAATCTGTCTGAGGAAAGCGGCTCTTGCTAAACAAAGGCAGCACTTGGGGCTTTTAACAAGTCTTGCACCACTGAAGGAGCGGTTTTCTTAGTCTCTGAAAAGCAACACTGCAACACTGTGTTCTTTGTTCGTTTGATTTTAATAACTCGGCACATGTGCTTTTATTATGGCTTTTGGCCAGCTGTTAAATATCTGCAAAGGGCATTTTTACTTTCCTTGCTGTTTGAAGCATTACAAAGAAATGTGATGAACTGCTGCTGTTTGTTTCTTGAGATAGGGTATAATTGACGCTTTTCATGTTTTAGTCAAATGTATTTTGATTTGAGGAAGTGTTGATTTCAGTGTTGGAGATGAGATTCTCGAGCAGAATGGTCTTGCCTTACAGGGCAACTTAAGATTTTTGATTTTTTCTGACCTAGGTTGTTATCCTTTATGTGGAATGCTTGCTGGAATAGAATTTAAAGTTTTTTTTAAAATATGTAATGTTATAATTTCTTATTTTGTCAATCGGAGAGAATGTTCGTGTTATTTAGCCCTTAATACTTGAAACATATGCACAGATTTTCAATGTAATATATACCAAGGCTGGGTGATCTCTGTAAATGTGTAAACTTAGAAATATTTGACACTTGTATGTTGCTGAATAATTAATCTTATTTGCAATTGGACATAAACTTCAAAATGTTGTTTTGAATATACCTGATACGATATGCTTGTGGATTATACTGCTTGTTAATTTTCTGATGTGCTTTCATTTCGAGGGTAATTATTCATTTGGGAACTAGCTGCAGTTCATTTCTTAGAGGAACATTCTTATTAACATTCTGTTTAGCTGAATGGAAGTGACCATTTTGTAAGATTTCTTTTGACTTTTATGTAGAAAGTTTTATTCAGTGTTAGTTTTAATTTAGGTACATAAGTTAAATTGTAGAAATACACTTAAATGAAAACTGTACTGAAAGTTTCTTATTTCTGAACCATTTGTATCCAGAACACTTGTATCAGAACTTTCTACACTGAGTACCCGTCAGCAGTTGGCTTAACTCAACCTCCCCTCTTTCTCCGCACAGTTTCCTGGCTTTACTTTCTCTGCCTCGGTCCGCGACCTTGGCATTCTATTGGACCAGGAACAGTTTTGCACCACACCTTAATCGCCTCGGCCACAACTGCCTTTACCAGCTATGTCGGCTTCGTACTGTCGCTCGCTCTCTCTCTCAGCAACAGCAGCAACTACACTTGTACACTCAGGGGCGTAACTTTAGTCTAAAAAGTGGGGGGTACCAATACTTTGTTCTAACTTCTAAAAAGTGGGAGGTACAAATTTCTTCTCCACTTTCACTTTTCGCATGGTGGCCATTTCGAACATATTCTCTGTCAGTATTCTAATTAATTTTGGCTCTCGGTTTACATGTGTATCTAAGTACTTCCGCACTTTGGCGAAGACTGCATTCTCTGGGAAGGCACAATAACAAAAATATTGATTGTCATTGTTTAAAAAGTGGGGGGTACAGTACCCCCCAGTTCAAAAAGTAGGGGTACGGGTACCCCTCGTACCCCCACAAATTACGCCTATGTGTACACTCTTTCGTCACAGCTCGTCTTGACTATTGCCTATCTCATACGCTGGCCACCCTTCTGCACGCGTAAACTGCCTTGACCGTATCTTGCGCTCTGCTGCGCGCCTTGTTGGCCAAAGACCATATTTTGGCCATGTATCGAATTATATGCTGGAGGTCCTGCATTGGCTCCCTTTACGGCAGCGCTCGGAGTACAGGATCGCCTCCTTGGGTTGGCGATGTCAACTGGGTCTCGCACCACCTGATAGACCTCTTCTATCAGGTATCTTCTATCCGGCCTGTGTCGGCATCTCGGACTGCTCGAGTCCTCCGCTCGGTGGGGAGGGGGATGCTCTCCGTCCCGTTTGCCCGTACTGCTATCATGCAGACCCGCGCCTTCTCGGTGGTCGGCCCGACCGTATGGAATGGCCTTCCTCCTGAGCTGCGCCTACATCCTAGGTCTTCCTCTGGTACCTTCTATGACCGCCTAAAAAATGCTCTTTTTCGCCATGCTGGAGTCGGGAGCGCCTCTGAGTAGTTCCCTTGAAGTGGCGCTATATAAATTTTTGAATGAATGAATGAAGGAACACGCAATTTAGCAATCCTATGTTGTCGCTACAGACATGTTGACCATAATTATGGAGGTTGTCCGTAAAGGTCGTCTGTAAACAATGACCTGCTTTGGTACCCTAACCCATTGTCCACAATTTTGGCATTTGACATTACACTTCTGTTATCCTTTGCAGACGCCCAAATGAATATCGATAGCCCTCTTGATATTGCAGGGATTTATGCTATGGGTTAGGCTGTTAGGGGCCATCCATATATTACGTACGCAAAAATTCGGGAAAATTGGACCCCTCCCTGTACGCTCGCGTCCTTTTTTCCACACCCTCCCCCCACCTGCGTACGTACGGTTGACGTACACCCCCCCAGACCAGCTGCAGAATGTGTCCGTTACACAGGTCTGGGCAGCGACTGTCTGCACTTTAGGCCAGATTGAAGGACGAGTAATCCATGGACTTACTGTTGAGTTGTGTGATTATTTAACAATAGCGTTCAGAGGTAAGGTGGCATACAAGTGACGCCTCTCCCACAGTCCTACTTCCTCTGGTAGTACCAGATAGCTGGAAAGGCTGAACTCTAGCTCACTTGAAGGCCAATCAATTTGAAGGCTCCGGTTCCTATGCGTAATAGGCTACGTACATTATCAGTAGACTCCCTCCCCATTCGAAAGCATACCCGCTCTTGCTTCATGCACATCCGTGACCTTCGCAGAATTCGCCCAATGCTAGACTTCAAAACTGCATCCACAATAGCTACTTCTATAGTCCACGCAAAATTAGATTACTGCAATGCACTCTTCTTAAACATCGACATCACCCAAATAAACCGCCTCCAAGCCATTCAAAATGTCCTCGCCCGTGCTGTAACCAAAAACCCCAAGCACCACGTACGTCACTCCTGTCCTCAAATCTCTCCACTGGCTTAAAATACCCGAAAAAATAGAATATAAAGTCATATCACTAACCTACAATACACTCCAATCTTCCCAGCCCTCTTATCTCCGACAGCTGTTCACGGTCCAACCACTCCGCTCAATTACCCGCTCCTCTTCTGCCCTAACACTGCTCCGCCCTTCCCTCACCTCCTCACTAACCTTTGCCAATCGCTCCATATAGCCATAGCTGTCCCACCCCTCTGGAACAAACTCCCACCAGTACTGCGAGAAATTTCAGATCCATCCTACGAACTCACCAAAGCTTCACCACTTGCTATATCTTCACAGGTCTTTCACTCAAAACTGAAAACACTGCTCTTTCACAAATCCTATCCAGATTCCTCCGCCTCTGTTTACCCCCCTCGCCGTCTAAACCCTAAACACCACCCACCTTAGCCGTCTTACTGTCTTCCTGACTGACTCCTTTGGATCTTGACCTGGAACCGATTCGACCCCGCCACCTATCGATTTTGATTTGTCTAAGCGCCTGTGAATAAGCTGGTTTCCGCGACTTCGCTTTTTTGGGCGCTGTAGAAATCCGGAGATTACGATTACGATACGCAAGCACATGCATTTCGGTTACCTCTCACCCTCCATGCGTGGGTAATATATGGATGGCCCCTTAAGGAACATGTCAGAGGGGTTATAGTTTAAATCATTTATTCTGTTTCCGATCATCCGCCTTCCAAGTTTTCCCGTCCTCTACGAAACCGCCGTTGGCAGCCGCTCGGCTTCCTTTCTCTGGTCGCTGGCAACAGATACCATCTTTGGATAGGCCTACGACGCAGCGCTCGTGAATAGGCTGGTGCCCTGCACTTAGCTTTAGTGTACCGCTCTAGAAATTCGAAGTTTACAATTATGATTTGGAATGATAGTTGCTTTTGCTGTTTAAGGCTTCTGGTTTTCATATGTTAGCCTGCTTAAGTTTATTCCAGTCGAAGATCTTCTTGTCCTCGAGACCAAGGTCTTGGTCTCGAGTGCACTCGAGTTCATTTTTAAAAGTCTTGGTCTTGGTCTTGAGACCAAAGGTCTTGGTCTTGGTCTTGGTCTTGAGGTTCAAAGTCTTGGTCTTGGTTTTGCAAGACCAAGACTAAGACTTTTGTCAATATGTACAGTCATTAATTTTAACAAACGGCAAGAATTTTAAAAATTTATCCAATAATTACTCATACAGTTATTGCTTTAGTATTTACACGGTGTGAGGGGGCTTCACTGTTGTTTTGTACAATTATTTTGACTTCCGGTTATTTACCATGGAATGATTTCAAAACAGACTGAAGATTTTGTACATTTACAACCGGTGCCTGAAAAGCTGCTTCGTGTGCTATAGCGATTTCAGTACTTGTAGACCGTGCTTTTTCACATGGCAGAATTTTTATGAGGCCCCACAGGTCACGTCTTGGTCAGAAAATTCTGAGCAAATTGGTTTTTATAAAATTCAACAGGCATTTGGAATAACATTTCGCATGAAGGACTTTTGTAAATACGAATTCGGAATTCTCTGCAGTTTCCATATAGAGTTGTTTTTCTTGAATAAAAGAAAAAACTCATGTTTTAATTAAAATAACGAGTAGTCAGACTGGACAATTTTTAGTAAGGAATAGAAGTCTGGATACGACTGTGATTTTTTTGGGTCTTGGTCTCTGTCTTGGTCTTGAGGTTCAAGGTCTTGGTCTTGGTCTTGGTCTTGAGGTTCAAGGTCTTGGTCTTGGTCTTTTTCTTGAGGTTCAAGGTCTTGGTCTTGGTCTTGGTCTTGAGGTTTAAGGTCTTGACAACAAGACTGCTTTATTCCGAAAACTAGTTTCGGTTTTCTATCGGACTGAGGTGAATTTGAAGGAGATTTGACGGACAGTCCATTTCCTCGCATGCACTGCGTAGATTGACTCGGTTGGCGGGGACGCGCTCTTCCCAAATTCACGCAGTGCGCTTTCCCCCCGATGGCTACGCAGATAGCCCAAGTAAAGAAGATGGCGTAATCACCTTAATACAGTGCTGTCCAACCCGCGGACTGATTTTAAATGGCCCGCCAAAGCTGAATACCAAGCGAAAATTTGAAATTTCAAGCACAGTTCGAAGCCAAATATCTCACTAAAAACGTACTTGAACGTTTATTGATATACTTTTTGCGCTGAACTACTATAACGCATACCATAGGCATACATATATGCTATTATTAACCGATTATTACATGAATATTGCCATAATAAGTTAGTAATTTTCAATAAATTTTAGTCATTGCTTTTGAGTTTACTGGTGCGGCCCTCGGCGTCAAGAATAATTGTTTCGGTGGCCCGCGGTATCAAAAAGGTTGGACAGCACTGCCTTAATAGAAGCAGTTACGCGGTTTGCGAGTTAGACTTGATCGAGTCACGTAAATGGCCCAAGCACGGGCGGCGATCTTGTTTGGCAGGTTAGAATTGATCTGGTCAAAAAAAAGAGTTTTGAACTGATCTGCTCAAAAATAGGTAAAAAAACTTGACTTTTTTGGTGTTTCTTCAAAATGTGGGGTGGGACAAATGTATGGTGTGTCCCCCCACTCTTAAAGGTGGGGGTCTTGTCTCCCTCCCCCTCCCAGGATCGCCGCCCAGGGGCCCAAGTAGTGCAGATGACCCGATTCACACAGGTGGTATGTTTCGATGTCAATTGAACGTTTCAAATTCTTTAATGGAGAAAGGAAAGCAGTAGCAATCAACACAACACCGAAGAAATCGTAGCAGTACGGCGTTCAAACCACAGCTCAATTCGTCTATTTAGGCCTAGCCCTCCATTCAAATTCAACTTAATCGACTGGACTGTCCGACAGACTTGACTGTGTAAAGATGTAAACTTAAAACTGCGAATATATCTGTTCGCAAACTATCTCTATACACTCGACGATATAAATCGCTACTACTGCTTCTTACTGCTCCTCTAGGCCTACTAACTAACTCTCTCTAGGCCAACTAACTGACTGACTGACTGACTCCTGACTGACTATTCGCTGCTGACAAACGTATAGTCTATGTATATATATATGTATATATATATATATATGATGTTTTTCTCCATGTGTTGGCCTTTCCAGTGTCCGGACAATATATATATATATATAATATATATGTATATATATGTATATATATATATATATATATATATATATATATATTGTCCGGACACTGGAAAGGCAAACACATGGAGAAAAACATCAATAACAGCGTTCAGTGGTCAATGCAAACAACACCACTTCTATAGCGCCGCTGAATATGAACTAAATTTCTCAACAGGATGTGGGGACATGACGTCCTTTGACGGTATAAGCTAGCACTCTGACGGTATAACAAAGAAAGAAACGACCGAAGGCGGACTCTGGGTGGAGCAACAACGGAGACAGGAAAGACCGCCTCTGGGAAAAAGCACCTACAGAAGCAAGGAAGGACACAGGCTTAGGAAGCAGTGCCGACGAAAAAGTAGAGATCCAGGGCGAGAAGCGAGATGTTCTGCAACTGATGCTGCTGTATATCTTCATATTAAAGAATTTAAAAACTGAGACGGAGGTGTGCCATGCTGCGAGTCTTCAAGCAGACAACGTAAGCCTTGTAGGCTAAAACGCCTCAGAAGAACTAGACAGTCATCATCATCATCAGCTTTCCCAATACCATAGAGTACGATAATTCTCATTAAACGCCTTTCTATATTTGGAATTTCTGGTCCTGTCCTATATTTAGTCAAGTAAGTAAGTAAGTAAGTAAGTAAGTAAGTAAGTAAGTAAGTAAGTAAGTAAGTAAGTAAGTAAGTATATCCTTTATTAATCCAACTGCTAACCGCATTTTGGTTTACACATGTATATCACGACATCACGTCCAGGTTAAAGTACTAAGGCCTATATTCCGGTGAAAATCATCCTAATTATGAAAGATTTACGAGCTAGACTGTCAGCAGTCGGGAGAACCCGATTATTAACACGGGGTAGCAAAGTATAACCCGTATGCTTAACAGGAGGTAATAGCACATGAAGCACATGTGTAGGACATGTAAGGACGGTCATAACTCTCCCCACGTTCATTAATTCTTAGTGCTGTTAGAAACACCATAATCGTCATTCTCACATATATATATATATATAGGCCTACGTGTAGTGTTTCACAAGATTCTGTTCTCGGTCCCATCTTATTCTACACCTTCCCACTGAGCAATCTCATTTCATCGTCTTTCGATCATCAATGCACAACTCCATGTAGCTTTCTTCCCTCACTCCCTTTCAGATGTACTAAATCAGTTGTGTAACACCAACATATCGGCCTGGATGACCGGGAACCTTCCTTGCCTTATCCTAAACCATTCAAGGCCAGAATTTCCCATAATTAGTCTCCGCGAATAATTAATCAAACACTAGCCTATCCTTCAGACCTCTCTCCTACGGATCTCAATTCACCTGAAGATAGCTCCTCTCGAATCCGCACTCTGAATTATCTTTGGCAAAGCCTTTGCCTTTTCCGACCGCAACCCTCATTTATCACGTAGGCCTACTTGATATAATATGCATATTCATTACCCTCGTGGACATCGCCCGATAGCCTACTTGACTACCGTGCGCAATAGCCACATCATTCCATACTCGACCACTGCAACTCCTTTTTAATAATGTCAACTTATCCCAAATAAATCGTATACAAACAATTCAAAACGCTCCTGCTCAATCGGTCACTAAAACTTCAAAATCACTTCATTGGCTTAAAGTCCTTCAGCAAATCCATTACAAAACTGTTTCTCATGTACACGTACAATATGACCCTCAAACTACTAACCCAGCTCTTATAATATATACGTTCCCTGCTAATCACTATGTATACCCGCCCAGTTCTACTCGTTCTTCATCAAACCTTTCTCTATCTCGGCCTATAGTATCTTTCTCAAATTATGCAACCGCTGCTTAATATTAAGCTGCGCCAGCTCTTTGGAACGAACTCCCAAAAGATCTCCATCAGGTTGCTATCCCCCTCTCGAATGTCAATGTCGGGATTCCTCCCCGCCTGCTCTCCTGCAGCTTTCCCCTCAAGACTAGGAACCGATCTTTCAATGCATACTGTCCTGATTCCACCTCTGCACCATCCCATAACCACCATCAACCGATCTCTCAATACATGCTGTCCTGGTTCCACCTCTGCACCATCCCATAACCACCATCAACCGATCTTTCAATACACATAGCTGTCCTGGTTCCACCTCTGCACCATCCCATAACCACCATCAACCGATCTTTCAATACACATAGCTGTCCTGGTTCCACCTTTGCACCATCCCATAACCACCATCAACCGATCTTTCAATACACATAGCTGTCCTGGTTCCACCTCTGCACCATCCCATAACCACCATCAACCGATCTCTCAATACATATAGCTGTCCTTGTTCCACCTCTGCACCATCCCATAACCACCATCAACCAATCTTTCAATACACATAGCTGTCCTGGTTCCACCTCTGCACCATCCCATAACCACCATCAACCGATCTTTCAATACATGTAGCTGTCCTGGTTCCACCTGCACCATCCCATAACCACCATCAACCGATCTTTCAATACACATAGCTGTCCTGATTCCACCTCTGCACCATCCCATAACCACCATCAACCGATCTCTCAATACATGCTGTCCTGGTTCCACCTCTGCACCATCCCATAACAACCATCAACCGATCTTTCAATACACATAGCTGTCCTGGTTCCACCTCTGCACCATCCCATAACCACCATCAACCAATCTTTCAATACATATAGCTGTCCTGGTTCCACCTCTGCACCATCCCATAACCACCATCAACCGATCTTTCAATACATGTAGCTGTCCTGGTTCCACCTCTGCACCATCCCATAACCACCATCAACCGATCTCTCAATACATATAGCTGTCCTGGTTCCACCTGCACCATCCCATAACCACCATCAACCGATCTCTCAATACATATAGCTATCCTGGTTCCACCTGCACCATCCCATAACCACCATCAACCGATCTCTCAATACATATAGCTGTCCTGGTTCCACCTGCACCATCCCATAACCACCATCAACCGATCTTTCAATACATATAGCTGTCCTGGTTCCACCTCTGCACCATCCCATAACAACCATCAACCGATCTTTCAATACATATAGCTGTCCTGGTTCCACCTCTGCACCATCCCATAACCACCATCAACCGATCTTTCAATACATATAGCTGTCCTGGTTCCATCTCTGCACCATCCCATAACCACCATCAACCGATCTTTCAATACATATAGCTGTCCTGGTTCCATCTCTGCACCATCTCATAACCACCATCAACCGATCTTTCAATACATATAGCTGTCCTGGTTCCACCTCTGCACCATCCCATAACCACCATCAACCGATCTCTCAATACATATAGCTGTCCTGGTTCCACCTCTGCACCATCCCATAACCACCATCAACCGATCTCTCAATACATATAGCTGTCCTGGTTCCATCTCTGCACCATCCCATAACCACCATCAACCGATCTTTCAAGACACATAGCTGTCCTGGTTCCACCTCTGCACCATCCCATAACCACCATCAACCGATCTTTCAATACACATAGCTGTCCTGGTTCCACCTCTGCACCATCCCATAACCACCATCAACCGATCTTTCAATACACATAGCTGTCCTGGTTCCATCTCTGCACCATCTCATAACCACCATCAACCGATCTTTCAATACATATAGCTGTCCTGGTTCCACCTCTGCACCATCCCATAACCACCATCAACCGATCTCTCAATACATATAGCTGTCCTGGTTCCACCTCTGCACCATCCCATAACCACCATCAACCGATCTTTCAATACATGCTGTCCTGGTTCCACCTCTGCACCATCCCATAACCACCATCAACCGATCTTTCAATACACATAGCTGTCCTGGTTCCATCTCTGCACCATCCCATAACCACCATCAACCGATCTTTCAATACATATAGCTGTCCTGGTTCCATCTCTGCACCATCCCATAACCACCATCAACCGATCTTTCAATACATATAGCTGTCCTGGTTCCATCTCTGCACCATCTCATAACCACCATCAACCGATCTTTCAATACATATAGCTGTCCTGGTTCCACCTCTGCACCATCCCATAACCACCATCAACCGATCTCTCAATACATATAGCTGTCCTGGTTCCACCTCTGCACCATCCCATAACCACCATCAACCGATCTCTCAATACATATAGCTGTCCTGGTCCCATCTCTGCACCATCCCATAACCACCATCAACCGATCTTTCAAGATACATAGCTGTCCTGGTTCCACCTCTGCACCATCCCATAACCACCATCAACCGATCTTTCAATACACATAGCTGTCCTGGTTCCACCTCTGCACCATCCCATAACCACCATCAACCGATCTTTCAATACACATAGCTGTCCTGGTTCCACCTCTGCACCATCCCATAACCACCATCAACCGATCTTTCAATACACATAGCTGTCCTGGTTCCACCTCTGCACCATCCCATAACCACCATCAACCGATCTCTCAATACATATAGCTGTCCGGTTCCATCTCTGCACCATCCCATAACCACCATCAACCGATCTTTCAAGACACATAGCTGTCCTGGTTCCACCTCTGCACCATCCCATAACCACCATCAACCGATCTTTCAATACACATAGCTGTCCTGGTTCCACCTCTGCACCATCCCATAACCACCATCAACCGATCTTTCAATACACATAGCTGTCCTGGTTCCACCTCTGCACCATCCCATAACCACCATCAACCGATCTTTCAATACACATAGCTGTCCTGGTTCCACCTCTGCACCATCCCATAACCACCATCAACCGATCTTTCAATACACATAGCTGTCCTGGTTCCATCTCTGCACCATCCCATAACCACCATCAACCGATCTTTCAATACACATAGCTGTCCTGGTTCCACCTCTGCACCATCCCATAACCACCATCAACCGATCTCTCAATACATATAGCTGTCCTGGTTCCATCTCTGCACCATCCCATAACCACCATCAACCGATCTTTCAAGACACATAGCTGTCCTGGTTCCACCTCTGCACCATCCCATAACCACCATCAACCGATCTTTCAATACACATAGCTGTCCTGGTTCCACCTCTGCACCATCCCATAACCACCATCAACCGATCTTTCAATACACATAGCTGTCCTGGTTCCACCTCTGCACCATCCCATAACCACCATCAACCGATCTTTCAATACACATAGCTGTCCTGGTTCCACCTCTGCACCATCCCATAACCACCATCAACCGATCTTTCAATACACATAGCTGTCCTGGTTCCATCTCTGCACCATCCCATAACCACCATCAACCGATCTTTCAATACACATAGCTGTCCTGGTTCCACCTCTGCACCATCCCATAACCACCATCAACCGATCTTTCAATACACATAGCTGTCCTGGTTCCACCTCTGCACCATCCCATAACCACCATCAACCGATCTTTCAATACACATAGCTGTCCTGGTTCCACCTCTGCACCATCCCATAACCACCATCAACCAATCTTTCAATACACATAGCTGTCCTGGTTCCACCTCTGCACCATCCCATAACCACCATCAACCGATCTTTCAATACATATAGCTGTCCTGGTTCCACCTCTGCACCATCCCATAACCACCATCAACCGATCTTTCAATACACATAGCCGTCCTGGTTCCACCTCTGCACCATCCCATAACCACCATCAACCGATCTCTCAATACATATAGCTGTCCTGGTTCCATCTCTGCACCAACCCATAACCACCATCAACCGATCTTTCAATACACATAGCTGTCCTGGTTCCACCTCTGCACCATCCCATAACCACCATCAACCGATCTTTCAATACATATAGCTGTCCTGGTTCCACTTCTCAGTCTTGTTGTCCTCGAGACCAAGGTCTTGGTCTCGAGAGCACTCGAGTTCGTTTTTAAAAGTCTTGGCCTTGGTCTTGGTCTTGAGACCAAAAGTCTTGGTCTTGGTCTTGGTCTTGAGGTTCAAGGTCTTGGTCTTGGTCTTGGTCTTGAGGCTTAAGGTCTTGGTCTTGGTTTTGCAAAACCAAGACCAAGACTTTTCACAATATGAACAGTCATTCAACAAAAGGCAAGGATTTAAAAAATTTATCCAATAATTACTAATACAATTGCTTTAGTATTTACACTCTGTGAGTGAGGCTTTAGTGTTGTTTTGGGCATTTATTTTGACTTCCGGTTATTTACCATGGAATGATTTCAAAACAGACTCACAATTTGTACATTTACATGCGGTACTTGAAAAGCTGCTCTGTGTGCCAGTGCAGAACGTATTTTTCACATGGCAGAATTTTTATGAGGCCCCACAGGTCACCTCATGGTCAGAAAATTCTGAACAACTTCGTTTTTATAAAATGCAACAGGCATATGGAATAACATTTCGCACGAGACTTTTGTAAATACGAATTCAGAGTTCTCTGCAGTCTGCATTTGGAGTTGTTTTGTTGAATAAATTAAAAGATTCATGTTTTAATTAAAAATAGCGAGTAGTCCGACTTGATAATTTTTTAGTAAGGAATTGAAGTCTGGATATGGTTGTGTTTTTTTGGTATTTTTCTCGGTTTTGTTCTTAAAGTCTTGGTCTTGGTCTTGGTCTTGAGGTTCAAGGTCTTGGTCTTGGTCTTGAGGTTTAAGGTCTTGGTCTTGGTCTTGAGGTTCAAGGTCTTGGTCTTGGTCTTGGTCTTGAGGTTCAAGGTCTTGGTCTTGGTCTTGAGGCTTAAGGTCTTGACAACAAGACTGCCACCTCTCCACCATCCCATAACCACCATCACCATACCATGACCGCCGTAGCACGTGCCATGCTGCCTCCTCAGCTCCATCCCATCCCTGCATTCTGACCTGGTTCCGAAACCGACCGAGCAACCTAGGTTTATAGCTCTTGCGGGCTCGATTTTATATAGCGCCGTTCTCCCAGGCGCGGTTTTTGTGAGAATTGCATTTATAAATGAATTTGAACGTAAGTCCATCTTCACGACTGAGGTTTCGGCACTGACTCCACTGGCTGCGGTCACTTGTTTGACAGGTGGGGGGGGGGACAATTTAGAATTGATCTGGTCAAAATAGAGTTTTGAACTGATCTGCTCACGCGCGATAAAAAAAACTGTTGACCTTTTTTTGGTGTTTCTTTAAAATATGGGGGGGGGGGAAATGTATGGTGTCCCCACTCTTAAAGGTGGAGGGTCTTGTCCCTCTCGCCCCCCCCGGATAGCCGCCCATGGCTCCGGTACCGTCACAGAACAGGTTAAGTCCCCGGTGGCGCTGGTGGACAACGAATAGCCTAACGGACGTCCAGACCACGTTAAAACTTCGAGATAAATGCAGAGAAAAATGATGGAGTTGAATAAAGTGTATTTATTATTATAATTTACAATTTCTCGTACTTGAGCCATCAGTAAAATTTGGTTGTGGGTAAAATCCAGGTCGGTGGCACGATATAAAGCCTCCTCCTAAAGGGAGTCTCTCCCGGACTGAAATGAGCTCTTAATGTCTTTCCGGAGACTATTTCAAAACAAAGGTTATCTAATTTTAAATCTTAATTTTAAATATGAATTGGATATAAAATAAATCCTTTAATTTTATTACATTAGGCCTACTTGACATCGTAATCGTAATCTCGAGACTTCTACAGCGCCCAAAAAAGCTACGTCGCGGGAAGCAGCTTATTCACAGGCGCTTAGTCAAATCAAAATCGATAGGCATATATATATATAACACAACTATGATGTGCGCGCATATGCCATTAAAACGCGATGGAGATATTAACCTAGTTGGTCTTTAATTAAGAAAATGGAATGACCGAAAGTAGACAATCTACTGGTAAACGAACTGCATGTAAGTTAAGTAACGTAACTTTATTCATAGTGCAAATTAACTAAAACTTACGTGGTGCCACATAGTTTCTTAATGGTTTTGAGATTAGTAGACCTAATCCATTTTTCCAGTTGCTCCTTGGTATACTGGCTCACTGATACCAGTTGCAATGGTTTTAGGACCATCAATGAGGAAAGGAAGAAAATGGAATTTTTATAGATCCCTCTTTGAAATAGACTGGACTAAGGCTTTGGAGGCATGTGAATGTGGAGACGTGAACAGGACCTATGATATGAGAAGGTTCAACCCCTTAGTCTTTCTTAGGCCCCCAGTTAAGTCTTCATTACACACCCCAGGGGTCGTTTCCAACCCCCTCAGTCAGTGCATATTTTAAGGAATTTAGACTACTGGGACAAAATTTTTAAACTCGTCTCTGAAAAACTTTGATGACCTTTTTCTGGGAATTCATCTCCCCGAAAAACTTGATGACCTTTTTTTAGGAAGTCATCTCCTGAAAAGTCATCTCCCGAAAACACTTGGTGACTTGTTTTATGGAATTCGTCTCCAGAAAAAGTTTATGACCTTTTTTTAGGAAATCATCTCCCGAAAAACTCACCTCCCGAAAACAGTTCATGACCTTTTCTTAGGAATTCATTCCCCGAAAAAGTTCATGACCTTTTCGGGAATTTACTACTGGGGCAAATCTTAACTCTTGCAACATTTTGTCCCACTACTTATACTTTAACCATACATTGCCTGGGACAAATCAGCCTAACTACTGGGACAAATTCTAACACTACTGAGACATTTGTCCCACTAGTTATACAGTTAAAATATGCCCTGCCCTCAGTTGTGCTAGTGTGATCACATTGTGCATATATTTTAGCATTTTCTTTCACAAATCACTTTGTGGGTTGCTAATAGAGTATGCTCTGGTTTATTATGAGATTTGTGACCAAGTGAATTGTATAGGCCTACTAATAAATTTGGTGATGTCATCACTTTAAGAGTTTAAGCCTGATCGGGCCTTACACACGGTTGCTGGTGCGACTACGTTGCTCGGCTTCTATATGCAGCCCCGTCATGGTGAGGTTGCTGATGACCGTGCCCGCCTCGAGAGATTTCTGAACCGAATGCGAAGAATGGGCTACCTGTCGCAAGATATGCGGGGTGTGGCGGTGATGGTGAGCGATGCGGATGACAGCCTCCTGCAGTCAGTCATTCGTAGCAAGATCCATGTGCTCCGTCCCATCTTCCCACCTACGGTTGTGCGTCGCTATAGTCTAAGACCGAGGCCGCATGATTTTTCTGTACCCCTCAAGGGTGACAGAAACTTTATATCTAGGGTCCTATACAAAAAAACTCAATAGCCATGCCAAAATGTTGTCCCATGCTGGACCAGTTTATTAGTTAAACTATTGATTTTTAGTTCACAGACTCTACTCTTAGGCCCTATTGTAATGGTTTGCGGTGTGTCAAACCACAGATTGGAAATAAACATATATATATATATTTCATTTTTTAATTTTCTCAGTCTCCAAAAGTTTAACCCCCCTTCCAAGTCTTTTCTACAGTTCTTGAATTCTCACACTGAATTGAAGGAAAGCATATGTCACATTGGTTAGAAATGATCGAAACCATTAAACTTCGCTGTAGTTTAATGGTTCATATCTACTCCATTACTGCCTGTACTCGAGCAGTGGACAGCTGCACAACGGTTAATGCTTTAATGACTTTAGAATGACAACATTAAGCCAAAGAAGATTTTTCATCAGGATTACACCGAAATAACTTATTGCGATTATAATTCAGAAGATGATTTGAAAAATCTGATATTATCACAGAAGTGTCTATAGACGCAGTTAGGATTATAACGTGAAATAGCTGCAGATTGCGTCCGACTCTAGAATAAAGTTAGCGAAGGCTGAATCATGTCAGAGTTGCAGGAGAATTTGCATTTTGCTTCGATCGCGAAAGAACTGAACGACTGTGCTGTCGATGCGGTACTCCTGAAGGCGATCATTGGACATCTTAGCGAAGTCTTTGCCATCGATACGCAGTTGCCTCCAGGCGTTTATCGTGCCAACTGGAGCGTGGATTTCACGCAGGAAGAGCAGCATCTGATCAGCCGTGAAGTGACACACATTGCCATCCGATGGAATTGAAACACCGTCTGCAAAAACCACGACGGGGACAATGGTACTTTGACAATACAATTTGCACGACGTTAAGTTGAACTTAAAGAGACGGTATACGCGGTATGGTTATGGTGAGAGAAACATGATGTCTATATCTGTGGCATTAACGTTTATTGTTTTCTGGCAAACGAACTATAGGCCTACTTCATTACAACAGCCTATAGACTATACGTGCTTTAATCGGCCATTTCTAAAGGAACGGCTGATGTCATCTTCAACCGCCAGCACAGTTGTTTATAGTAAGAGGATCCCATTTTTGGTCGCCAGTTCTTCAGCCTATACCACTTCCTAATTCATCGATCATCACGTACCAGAGATATCCATTTGTACGCATGTTGCTGAACATTTGCATAGCAATTTGTATTATTCTTTCCGTAATTATTCGGCTCAGATGTGAGCCAGTGTCTGCGAATGCAGTCGAGCACTTGGCTACATAAGCAATGAGCATCCATTAGGTCAATCATTAGGAACTTTGGTAGCACATTCTAGAATAGCGTAATATTTTAGCATTATCAAAAGGGCGCTTTATACATATTCCTATATGTACACACACACACACACACACACACACACACACACACACACACACACACACACACACACACACACACACACACACACACACACACACACACACACACACACACACACACACACACACACACACACACACACACACACACACACACACACACACACACACACACACACACACACACACACACACACACACACACACACACACGCACACACACACACACACACACACACACACACACACACACACACACACACACACACACACTACACACACACACACACACACACACACACACACACACACACACACACACACACACAGAACTGAGAAGGATGTTTGTCAATTGGAGTAGACCTATTAAGAAGAACAGCATCTGTTACAATAGCAGTTACCTGTTGCAACGTTTCCTGGAAAAGGATTCTGTCGATAGGTGATGGAATCCTGAAGTGTTTCCACGTCAATATAACTGTAACTCTGCCCTGTAGAACCCCACCACAACATTTTACACACGCTTAACGATAAATTCATGTGCACTAAAAATGCAAATGTAAATTTCAGTCTCACATAAATTTCTGTAAAAAACATCGATGTTCAGACAGCAACCAACGTGAAGCTAAAGAAGAAAGCGTTGATGAAGTATTAGGCCTACAACTGGAATTGGAAGATTATTGGTTAAATATAGAAGTCTGTTTGAGATAGATAAAATGCTGAGCTTTGAGGCAGAAATACTAGCAAAAGAGGACAATAATTTCGAAGTGATTGCTCACAAGTGCCTCCTACACCATGTTTGGTATTTAGCTGGAAATTCGTACATCACCTGTTAGAAACCTCTTACAGGCGAGTGCAGGTAAGTAGGAAGAAAGGAAGTAAGTAAGTAAGCAAATTAGCAAGCAAACAAGGAAGGAAGGAGGGAAGAAAGGAAGGAAGGAAGGAAAGAAGGAAGGAAGGAAGGTATAGAGATAAGTATAAGTTGTTAATTGGTCTGTAAGATTTGATTTCTTTACCATCGCTGTCACTGCTGCTAGTTGTTTCGTCGTTGTCATTGTCATGGTTCGAGACGTATGTTGTTGGATGAGGGGGAGGGAGAGGGGGCGGAAGAGGTGGAAGTCCACGGTGCTTCGTATCTTCACTTCTTCTCTTTCCACGAGGACTCTTGTCAGGCGCTTGACCTGGATGGCGTGATGCAGCGGTGACTGTGGAAGTGGGCATGCGAGTGGGAACGGGAGGTGGAGGTTCTCGTGGAACTGTCGGAGGAGGAGGCACTCCTCGTCTTCCGGTTGAAGGACTTTGTCCTTGGCTGGAGCGGCTCTGAGGCCGGCTAGGGCTGTTCATCTGACGGGGTTGAAGGGGTGGCGGAGGAAGCGACGGCTTCAAGTAACCTGTTGGGAAGAACAGAACAGACAACTTATTAACCCTCTTGTTGTCATCTGGAAGAACAAAACATGGATTTCGCTTATATGACGTAAGCGACGATAACGTCCAGCGGACTAAGATGTAACAGGTGTCTGAAACAGAGCGATACATCAACAGGTGCTCTACAGATATATGGTTTGCTGTTGAGCCGGATGCTTCGCTTCTAAAGAATGCTTTGCTACTGAAGAAGAAGAAGAAGAAGAAGAAGAAGAAGAAGAAGAAGAAGAAGAAGAAGAAGAAGAAGAAGAAGAAGAAGAAGAAGAAGAAGAAGAAGAAGAAGAAGAAGAAGAAGAAGAAGAAGAAGAAGAAGAAGAAGAAGAAGAAGAAGAAGAAGAAGAAGAAGAAGAAGAAGAAGAAGAAGAAGAAGAAGAAGAAGAAGAAGAAGAAGAAGAAGAAGAAGAAGAAGAAGAAGAAGAAGAAGAAGAAGAAGAAGAAGAAGAAGAAGAAGAAGAAGAAGAAGAAGAAGAAGAAGAAGAAGAAGAAGAAGAAGAAGAAGAAGAAGAAGAAGAAGAAGAAGAAGAAGAAGAAGAAGAAGAAGGAGGAGAAGGAGAAGGAGAATAATAATAATAAGAATTATTTGCTTAGAAGGCATTACTACCATCGTCAGATGAACCGTCTTCCTGCAACGACCGTGCACTTCCGCTTCTCTGGCCATCCGGGAGATGACAACGCACTGTTCCTGGTGATCTACAATGAAGACATTGATTTCATTTTAACATCGCTCCCACGGAAGCCTATCATCGTATACCTGTGTTGGAGGTGCTGAATGAGGAAGAGGTGGAGGACGAAGAGGAGGAGGAGGAGCAGGAGGAGGAGCAGGAGGAGGAGGAGGAGGAGCAGGAGCAGGAGCAAGAGCAGGAGCAGGAGCAGGAGGAGCAGGAGCAGGAGCAGGAGCAGGAGGAGCATGAGAAATTGGAGGAGAAGGAGGTAGTGGCAGCGCAGTAGTAAGAAACGGTGGAGCTTTGACGGTGGAGTTATGGTGGTGGTGGTGGTGGTGGTTTTGAGAAGGAAGAGGTGGAGGAATGCATTAATGTAGTAGTGGTGGCGATGAGCAAGTGGTGATGGTCACTGATGGTGGTGATGGTGGTGTCGGTGTTCGTGAGCAGTTCAAAACACGTACTTGTTACGTAACTTTAGCATTTGCAATTACAATTACACTACGAAGTTGTGTATCATCTCTTGGATTACAACGCCATTGTAAGGTACTTAAAATCCTCTATATTAAGTGTCTTTATATACAAACTGCGACAAGAATGAAGCTAAGGTTCTTTGGACATGTTATGCGATCTGATGGTCTGGAGAAGGAAATGATGCTGGCGTGTGGTGAGGGGAGGAGAAGACGGGGTCGCCCAAGGAGGAGATGGATGGATGAGATACAAGATGTAACTGGTATGAATTTCGCGGAATTAAGGGACTTGTCATCGAATAGGAAACAATGGAGAGTGTTCACCATGACGATCGCTAGAGCTCCACGAGCTGACAGCACAAGGTAACAAGGTTATATATATATATATATATTATTACATAATAAAATACACATATATACAGTCTTGTTGTCCTCGAGACCAAGGTCTTGGTCTCGAGTGCACTCGAGTTCGTTTTTAAAAGTCTTGGTCTTGGTCTTGGTCTTGAGGTTCAAGGTCTTGGTCTTGGTCTTGGTCTTGAGGTTCAAGGTCTTGGTCTTGGTCTTGGTCTCGAGGTTCAAGGTCTTGGTCTTGGTTTTGCAAGACCAAGACCAAGACTTTTGACAATATAAAGAGTCATTTAACAAAACGCAAGGATTTTAATAATTTATCCAATAATTACTAATGCAATTATAGTGTTTACACGGTGTGAGTGAGGCTTTACTGTTGCTTTTGACATTTATTTTGACTTCCGGTTATTTACCATGGAATGATTTCAAAACAGACTCACAATTTGTACATTTACATACGGTACTTGAAAAGCTGCTCTGTGTGCCAGTGAATTCAGCACTGTAGAACGTATTTTTCACATGGCAGAATTTTTATGAGGACCCACAGGTCACGTCTTGGTCATAAAATTCTGAGCAAATTGATTTTTATAAAATGCAACAGGCATATGGAATAAAATTTCGCCCGAAGGACTTCTGTAAATACGAAATCGAAATTCTCTGCAGTCTGCATTTGGAATTGTTTTGTTTGAATAAAATAAAAGATTCGTGTTTAAATTAAAATAGCGAGTAGTCTGACTTGACAATTTTTTAGTAAGGAATAGAAATCTGGATAGGGTTGTGATTTTTGGGTATTGTTCTCGGTTTTGGTCTTGAGTTTCAAAGTCTTGGTCTTGGTCTTGGTCTTGAGGTTCAAGGTCTTGGTCTTGGTCTTGGTCTTGAGGTTCAAGGTCTTGGTCTTGGTCTTGGTCTTGGTCTCGAGGTTCAAGGTCTTGGTCTTGGTTTTGCAAGACCAAGACCAAGACTTTTGACAATATAAAGAGTCATTTAACAAAACGCAAGGATTTTAATAATTTATCCAATAATTACTAATGCAATTATAGTGTTTACACGGTGTGAGTGAGGCTTTACTGTTGCTTTTGACATTTATTTTGACTTCCGGTTATTTACCATGGAATGATTTCAAAACAGACTCACAATTTGTACATTTACATACGGTACTTGAAAAGCTGCTCTGTGTGCCAGTGAATTCAGCACTGTAGAACGTATTTTTCACATGGCAGAATTTTTATGAGGACCCACAGGTCACGTCTTGGTCATAAAATTCTGAGCAAATTGATTTTTATAAAATGCAACAGGCATATGGAATAAAATTTCGCCCGAAGGACTTCTGTAAATACGAAATCGAAATTCTCTGCAGTCTGCATTTGGAATTGTTTTGTTTGAATAAAATAAAAGATTCGTGTTTAAATTAAAATAGCGAGTAGTCTGACTTGACAATTTTTTAGTAAGGAATAGAAATCTGGATAGGGTTGTGATTTTTGGGTATTGTTCTCGGTTTTGGTCTTGAGTTTCAAAGTCTTGGTCTTGGTCTTGGTCTTGAGGTTCAAGGTCTTGGTCTTGGTCTTGGTCTTGAGGTTCAAGGTCTTGGTCTTGGTCTTGGTCTTGGTCTCGAGGTTCAAGGTCTTGGTCTTGGCCTAAGTCTTGAAGTTGTATGTGCTTATGTATGTAAAGCATTTTCAATCTTCTTCTTGGTCTTGAGGTTTAAGGTCTTGACAACAAGACTGCATATATATATATATATATATATATATATATATATATATAATTATATATATATATATATATACATATATATATATATATATATATATATATATATATATATACATATATATATATATATAATTATATATATATATATATAAGTTGATCTAAGTTGATTTTACGCTATTGGAACGACAGGTGATAGTGATATAGACGATAGGCTATATTTACCATACCATAGACTCGGTTCATTTACTTTAGAAGTATTATTTAACAGAGATATTGCTGAGAGGCAACAATTTTGACCGGAAGTCTCAACATAGTAGGCTTCAAAGATGTAAATTGTCGACACCATGCGGATATGCTAGTGCTCGTGAATAACCGGTGCCCTGGTTTAGCTTTAGAGTGGACCTTTAGAAATTTGGAGTTTACGATTACCATATGCTAGCTTTCTGATTATCATCAGTACATTTCGTCTATCGGCAACAGCAACGTTTGTGGTGGTGGTGGTGAGTTACAATTCTGAATAACGCACATCCTCTAGTCACCACTAACCTTAGCAACAGAAAAACTTGAGTAAATTTTGTTTTGATCTAGCTTCGTAACTCTTTGTTTTCTTAGTGTTTAACGAATTTGTGTCAGAAATTCAGAGAAAGAATTAAAATTTACAGGACAATCGCTGAATTAAAAATCTCAGTAAAATTTATATTAAGAAATTAATTGCAGTGGTCGAGTTCAAAACGTAGCCTAACTGGAAATGAATAAATCTATTTTCTGCGCCGGCCAGTAACACAGGAAACTATCTAACTGAATAGACATTTGCAACAAGCCTACAGTCACTTTAGAGTTCTATTCTCCTCGTGCTTGCAACTATATATATGGCCGATTATACGTAGATTGTGTGTCATGGGTAATTGTAGTTGTATGTGCTTATGTATGTAAAGCATTTTCAAATAAAACTCATCCAAGACCACTTTAGCGGCCATTCACTGGTGGCGAGTTCAGTGACACCATTGCTCAACTTGCGCTTCATCTGCTCATCTGCAATGGCCTCCTAGGCGTAGGCCCTATGGCTGTGTGGCAAAGGCTGTCTAACTGGTGGCGAATCCTCTGCATTTATGCGATGTTTATATAGGCCAACATCCGTTTTGCCCAAATCACCTTCTTTATAGGAATTTGTGTTTGCATTTTCACGAAGCAACTTTTGAGAACAGTTCATATCTTTCTGTGGCAATTCTGGGATGATGTCTATCATCAGTTCCTCGACAAACGAAAATTCCTCTGAAGTTATATCACTCTCGACCAAACCTGTGCCGTCTCTACTTCCATTGGGTGAAAGGTTTCAAGAAACTGGTTTTACTAAACAATTTCACTGGTCGATCTTTAAGGTTGATTAACCGTAGCCTACCTGCATTTCCGAAGCGTCGACATCATTAAAAGTTCTCTCGACTCAGTCATCCAAGCACGTGCTGTATTAAAAAGGCTTCCAACAACCGTTTAGTCAAGATATCTCGCTAGGATCGAGGAGCTGTGGTAATATTTTCTGCTACCAGAATTCGACGGCACTAAGGGAGTCCGTTTCCATTAACTAGGGGCTTGTGGTTGTATCCCACAAATAGAGCTCCCGTGCCGAATCCCAGCGATTTAGTTGCACACAATCCATTCCTAGCATTACCTGGCATGGTTAGAAACCAGAAAATCAATATCACTCTCCTAAGGCCTTTGAGAGGAACACATTTCACACAGCACTTTATACCAGCCCCATTTTTGAGCAAAAGTGTATCGGCGCATTCAGAAGCGCTCTCAACGTGAAGGGCTCGTGCAAAAAAAAGGTCCTTAAGCATTTAAGTGAAGCTGGTGAAAATGCCTAAAATATCTTGCTCTGGATGCTATGTAACCTCGTCTTCCAGAATTGTAACAAGGGATCGGCTTATCTGCTGCTGTCACATCTTGAAGGAGTCTTTCTGTGTGGCGAAGAAACTGCTCGGCTGGACTTAAATCTGAGCGTTCCTCTAACACGATTTGATGGTCGTCTGTGTTTCTCAAAGTTCCGCATTCCTTGGTATACGTTTCCATTCGTAGATTGACACGAAAGACTGCGTCTACAGTTTTCGATTCTCTCTCCCGCGCGTTCAAATGGAGTTTTCGGGCACGAAGCGCCTGCAGAAACGCATTCCGAGGTATTATCTCAGTTGTAACAATGGATGGTACTGGATATGCTGCCACTACCAACATCGTGCAGTTGATCGTTCAGATTCTTCTCTGATCGACGACGGTGGTAATAAATTGTTTTCGAAACGTTTCTGCCTGATGGCATAACCTCTCAACCAGTTCCTCGTATGTGCCGTCTGTCTTATGGCTCAAAGTCTCAGAGTAGCTGCGTCACCGTCTTCTCTAAGGCGCAGCGTAGAAAATCAACCCTATCAGTTGAGGACTGTCGATTATGCGTGCACATACAGCACATACCTCCCACTGGGTCTGGAACGACTGAAAAGACCTGATACCATCGAATATCCCGTCTTCATTGGCGTCTTCTTCTTTAGACAGGTGGTTGTCGTTGTAGTAACACCAGATGCCGTCGTTGGAAGCGTCGTTTCTACCGTCTCCTCGCGAGGTCGTCCTATTTTCCGTCGATTTCTTTCATTCGCTCGTCGCTTCTGTTGTGCCGTCGAAATTAATGCTCTCTAATAATTTCTCGTCTCGTGTTTCGGTGTTTTGACAAGACAACCCAACGGCACAATGTGTTGCAGTTCCTTCCATATGTCAGCCTATTGGATGTGCAGCGGTCTTCTTACCCAGGTCTGTCAGCCATTCCATGATGGTGATGTCGTTCAGTCTGTCCATTCTTTCAATACCAAACTTCTGGTACTAGTTTGTCAAGGAAATCGGTGATGATGATCGTCTAAGTGTTTCTTAAGAAGTGAATAAGACTTTAGTGATCTGCTTGAAGACTTACCAGCAACGTCTCAGTTCAAATATTTTAATATGAAGATAGTTAATCAGTGTCACATACATCAGCCTCAGGTTGAGAAACCGTCTTGATTCTGCCTCTTCTTTTGCGTCGGTGTGGTTGTCGCTTCCTGAGTGTGTGACCTACCATGTTTTCGTTGTTGATTTACGAGTGACTTCGACGGATATAATTATTTCTGTAGAGAACAGTGGCGGATTTAGCTATAGGCCCGGGGGCGGTTCGCCCCCCAAGCCCCTCTTGGTTGTCTGACGGCGCCCCTCCAGACCAGACCCGACTGTTATGGTGGGCTGCCAGAACGGGCCTGGCATGACCGAGGTTTAGTTAAAGCCATGTCCATAGTGATAGGCGTAATTTTTGCTATGGACTTGGTTATCGTACCCCACTTTCTTAACCCCAATAAACAACGCCCATCGCTATTGAGTCGGATAGGTCTTATTTCAACTGTGCTTCCCCAAGTATTGTTGGTCTGTCTATCTTTACGTATGTAGCAGGGAGGGTAGAGAGACAGACAACATAGGCAAGACATGGAAGATTGGCATGACCCTGAATTGACCCTCACTCTCCATGTAAAGTGTCTCAGGATGTAGGCTAAGTTCCAAAGTGCAACAGAGTCCTACACAGCCCACAGGCAAGCAAAGTCATCCTCAATATGAGTCATACGATATCGTATACCCCAAATCGCCGGTGCCAAGCTTAAACATATCCATCATCAAACTAGCACACATTCCGGCAGTTAAAGAGTGTAGTATATCAAATTTCTAGCGGCGTTTTGGATATTTATCATGGCAATTCTCTACAAGTCGCTTTCGGATTGTCAATCCGCGTATTGGATTAAACTGCCATGAAACGAAGAATATATATGGTATTTATAATATCAATTCACGTTCCTTAAATAAATAACACTAGCTTTAAATTGTGATAAATTTGATAGAATTATAAATTACATCCTCATGGTTGACGTTAAACTACTAAACGCAAACCGGCAGAAAACTTAGCGAAGCGAATATATAAGCATAAAATTATGAAGCGAGCTATTCTTCAAGCAAATGCCAAACAATGTTTGAAACTTAGAGAGGAGGAAGTAGAAAGTGAGAGTTCAGCACACTGTAGGAGCTTAGAGGAACGGTCAAACCAGATGAGCTCGGATTTGGCAGGGTTAAGTTTGAGGCGCATAGACAGACTCCACAGCATGATGTTATCGATTAGGGCCTACATGTAGGCACTAAGTCTCTTTGTAGCATCTGCAACCTCATTTAGACGCAGATTTACATTTTACATTTGCTTGCAAAATTTCGGATTTCAAATGATCAAACTGTAATGCCTAATTTAATAAGGCAGGAACGATGCCAAGTGCAAAAGAACAGAAGAAGAAGAAGAAGAGTAGGCCTAGTCCCTTAAGCTAGCCCTGAGGCAGCCATGGGTATGAAGTGCTAGCGACTTCATTTTCTTAGCCTCGATATATGAGGGTGGGTCCTCTCCCTCGCCGTCTCATCTTCCCACTGACTGTGTACATAGAATACATTTCTTCACTTTGAAACAGTTTAATATAGGATAGTATATACTAGTGGTCTACTACAAATGGCATTACTTCAAATATACCTCTACTATCATTTAAAGTTGATTACAAATTTACCCTAGAACGTGGCGCCCCTCAGAAGAAACCCTTGCCCCCCCCCCCCGCGCAAGAAATCCTGGATCCGCCACTGGTAGAGAAGCTGCAGCTTTACCAGTCTGCATAATCCTCCACAGACGGTAAACCAATGAAATCGCGGTTTACTAATCCACATTGATCTGGACTTAGAACCGAACCTACCTCATTGATTTCTTTTGCCTCTGAATAAGCTAGTCCCATTGTCTTTTTAGGCGCTAAAGACATCCAGAGATTGATTGCGGTTGTCATGTTACATTAGGCCTACAGTGTCTTCATGCGGATTGCGCCACAGCTTTCTCAGCTGAAGACAAAACCCAAACAGATCCATGCATCGATTGTTACAGAGCAGAACGACATGAATTAAAATTATTCGTATTAAGCTGAACAAATTATTGTAGGATTACTAACTTAGTGACAGCTTGGAGTAGATTTTCTTTGGCTGGAAGCCATTCGTAGTCGCCATATTTTTCCATCAGTTTGTTATAGACTTTTCCGGTGATTTCTTCCGCCAGAATGTCAGAATCGGACCAACGGAGACTGTCTTCCGTCGGAAGTGGATTCGTCCATCTCTTTTCGAACTGAAACACAAGTCTCGTTCGGAGTGGTAAGTGGAATCGGTTGCAGATGACACTGTCGCAGAACTTGGCGACGACGACCGCTTTGTCATCTCCGATGTAGGCCTCGAAGGTCAGAGTCGTTTCAATCGGAAGGACGCAGTCGAAGACGTTCGAGTATGGATTGCCGGCGTTCGTGAATTTGACGTCGAAAGGAAACGAAGACTTTTCGAGGGCCTTGAGGTTGAGCTGCGTTGTTCCACAGTCCTCTCTGATGTGGGTGGTGCGAACGAAGCTTCCGGTGTGATCGACTGGGACCATGTAGTATCTGTCGCGGACTTTGTCTCTGGCCAGGATCTTGGCCGTGTTCTCGTACTTCAGGAATATCAACCAGTGCCCGGGTCGCACGATGTTCTGCTGCAGGACGGTTGTCTCTTCGTCCCAGCGCATGATGCGAGCAAGGAATGGCGTCGAAGCATCGTACTTTGCAACGAGTTCCTTGAGCGTCATCTGACTGCAGTCGTGGCACTGGTACGTGTCCTCGCGTGGAGATAGATCGATCGGACAGTCGATAGGAACGAGAAACTGACGCTGTTGCTGTTCGTCGCTGCTGCTGCTGCAGCTGAAGTCCTCGTCGTCTGACCGCGATACCCTCTCCATCTGGACGAAGAGCTGCGGCTTCTCCATCGAAATATATCCGTTAAAGTCGCTCGGAATGCCTGGAATAGAATGCAATGTTGCGACTTCCTTCTGACCGTCATGATGGATCGTGAGTGTACGTGCAACTCGTGCGATTGTCACTAGTTCCAAGAGTGTGTATCCTTTTGGATCGTCCACTTCTGCGAAGTTGCCAGCATAGGTGAGAGGCAGCTGCAGCAGTTGCATGTTTCCCCTCAGGACCTTACACTCAAGGAATTTCTTACCCTCTTGCAGAGGGGCGATGCGTATTAGGCGCAGGCGATCACCATTTCTAAAGGCAGGTGGTTGACCGCAGGAGTCGGGGTTGTGGTTGGACAAAGCCTTGACGGTGTGTGGCCAGACGCTGATCATCTCTTCGACGCCATGAAACACCCTAGGCTTACATGAATTATTAAATTCGCGGTGAGACACGACCCGGAACTTGGCGCTTATAAATCTGGTGCCGAGGGATACGTGCGTCTGGAATCCTGAGTCGGGGTGAGTCAGGGTGAGATTGACGAATGGACAGACAACCTGGCGTATGTGGATGACTTCCTCCGCTGCAAATTCGCGGTCGGATTCATTCTCGTTTTCCATGTCCCAGAATCCGGCCATGACCTTGGCCCTCTGCGGCAGCGAGAAGGACGCGACGAATGTTTCGAGCACCATGCTTCCACTTTCGAAGTCGATCGATGCCGCACCTTCGACCCCATTCTGGTCGGCAGTGTCCATCATCGTTTGTGGCTCTGCTGCGTATATGGCTAATGTCTCGTCGTTGTGGCTTGCCACTGGTGTTCTGCTAAGGCCGATCAAATAATCTAAGTAGGTAAACACTTTACTAAATCATTCATTTCAACTATATTCGGTATGGTAGGCCCTATGTATGTATGCATCTGGCAATTTGTGAGGCGCCTTTAAAGAACCTCATATTAGGACGCTCAACATGGCAATCTAACAGATCAAAAAAGGTGCATCTTAAGATGGCTTCAAACTGTTCCTTGAGCTATCTCTGACGAAATAATTCGTAAGTAAGTACACATCGTACTTTGCAACGAGTTCCTTGAGCGACATCTGACTACAAGTAATCTGTTTTACAGTTCACAGGGCAAACATTTAAATCAAAGTGTCTTGGCTCCTTGGTGACTCTTCATACCAGCGAATATTGTACTGTGTCAATTATGCAGTCACTTTCATTTTAGTAAATATTTTTGTATCATTGTTTCTTATCCAGTCGACAATTACTTTGCATCCCAAGTATGACTACATATATATATATATATATTTTTTTGATCCAAAGTATTACTAGGGGAGAGTTGCCCCAAATGGACCGTTGCCTTAATTGGACCACAGCCGATTAACGCCCTAGATACCCATTTAACCTCGTTTTCAACTGCTGTATTCTTGCGCAGTTGAATATTGATCGCATCGATGTAAGCAGTTTTACGGAATACTAAACATTTATTAAATTGCGGTTAAAACTCTATTTCATGTAGTTCTGATCTAATTTTAGCCGTACCTGTAAACGAAGATATACATTTAAGATCAGCTTTTTAAAATACAATCAAATTCGTTTTAATTATAGCCAGGTTTCATGTTTGAGCGACAATAAGTGATTTTAGGTTAAGACCTTGGTTGGTTGAACTATCGCAGTGTAAGCAGTAGTCCGTATTGCCTAGAATGGACCACATTTAGTTTCCTGAATTGGACCGATAATTTGGTGTGGTCCATTAAAGGACACCGGCATTTGCAATGTTATACCGTGCTTGAGGTGCTTATTTATATAATAATAAGTTCCACTGGCTTGTATTATGTCGAACAACATTTTCTTTCAGATGTATATTTAGATGTCTACGAGTAAAAGAAATGTGGAGACTGCTTGATGATGATCCTCTGTGCAAACTGTGTGTAGTGCCTCTAACTAAGTGTTAAGTGTTAGACTCAAATGGTTGTAACTAAGCATTAATAAAAATTTAAGTAATCATTTAGTCGTAATTAATTAGTCTATGGCTACCTATGTATAGTCTATATTTAACTAGTGATTCTGACAATGTACACTAATTAGTGTACTGGAGTGGTTATGTTAGTCATATAATTATTAAGTTGATTTCTACTACTTTTATAGTATTTTGACAGTTAGATACAGACGCCTTTATTGCATGTTTTTAGACAATAAGTGTTTTAAAAGTTTTAAGTGTTTTTAATTGCAAATTATCTTTAAAAACGTCTCTAAAATAATATGTCCCATTCAGAGCAACTGGTCCAATCAAGGACACCATGTGGTCCATTTAAGGAAACAGGTTGCCTTGATTGGACTTATTAGAGCTCAAGTTGTTTTAGTTATTTATCATAAATGCATGAATACTACCTGTCCATTAATTATGAACAACATACTTGACCAATCAGCCCATCATATGGCACAATTTCCGTTGAGAAATTCGGTAGCATTCATTCAGTAAACCTCGGTTTCCCTTAGGTGGTCGATCTATGGCAACTCTCCCCTACATATATTGCCCCACGCTACATATGATCCCTCGGGGACTTAGATATTAATCTATAAATCTGTTAATAATAATAATAAGTTTTATTATTTGCTAGAAGCGAATTAAAACGACAAGATATTACGACACAGATTGACGAAACCAGAAGAAGATTCGGCCAATGATCAACGCAGAGAAAACCAAAGCAATGGTGATTGAAAAAACATGAGACACAAATAGCTATCACAATCCAAGGAGAGGCTATTGAGCATGAAGAATTCTTAAAGCACAAATGAGCTGGCTGCGGAAGATCGCAGGGATTTCAAGACTGCAGAAAATAAGAAACGATGACATAAGACAATCATTAGGTATCGAAACAACTCCGCTAGACGCAATTGACTTTACAAATAACCGAGGACACTGGAGATCATTTATTCGTACCTATCGCCACCAAATGGGTGGCGTCAGGAACTTATTATTATTTTTTTCCTCGGGAACTTGAATATTAATTAACAGAAAACGAAACATCTGGAACGGACACTTTTCGTCAGGTTCTGACAGAGGGAAAGTGCTGCTGAAACAAACTCCATTGAAGCGTTGGATTGTCAACGTCAGGCGTTGGAAGAGATGTGATGTCATCACCACAGACGGTGCTCAGGCTCTTTCCCAGCGCCGAGATGAAGGCCAGGCCCTCTTTTGCACTTCCGGGTCTCGATGAAGATGGTCACTCCAGAGATTAATTTTCGCTTATTTAGTATCTGACTTCTGAGGGATTATATGTACCTCGGGGAATAAAAAATAATAATAATAAATTTAAGTAATAATAGTTGTCATGATCATAATAAAAACTATTTAATTGCTACTATTATTGCTGTGTTAATTTGTTTTTGTTTATATACGATATTAGGCTATCTGCTTGGTTTGGCGTCTCTTGCACTGCTCTACTCTGGTTCCAGTCCTACTTGTCTTCCCGATCCTTCTCTGTTAAAGCCTCCAGCCACTGCTCACAACCCCTCCCTCTTTCCTGTGGTGTCCCTCAAGGCTCCGTCCTGGGTCCTCTACTTTTCATCCTTTATCCCACTCCTTTAAGTCATCTCATAAAATCCTCCTCTGTCGACCACCATCTCTATGCTGATGACACCCAACTCTTCATATCCTTCTCCAGGCTCTTTTTCCACCGCCATCACACAACTACTCAACGTGGTTAACCTTATTTCACAGTGGATGTCATCCAATCTCCTCTGCCTTAACCCTTCCAAAACTGAATTCATCATCCTAGGCCTTCCTGATCAAATCAAGAAAATCCCTAATCCATCCATAAACCTTTCGACTAACTCATTGTCTCTCACCTTCACCTCTGACTCCGTCCGCAATCTTTGTGTTACTTTTGATCCACACCTCTCCTTCTCTAACCACATCTCCAACCTTTCGCGCTCCTGCTTCATGCACATTCGTGACCTCCGACGCATACGACCCATGCTCGACCTTAAAACTGCCTCCACCATTGCTACCTCTATTGTTAATTCGAAGCTTGATTACTGCAATTCTCTTTTCCTCAACCTTCAATCCACTCAAATCAAGCGTCTACAGCTTATCTAAAACTCACTAGCCAGAGCTGTCACTAGAACGCCCAAACATCATCATATCACTCCCATCCTCAAATCACTCCATTGGTTAAAAATCCCAGAGCGAATCCATTACAAAGTCCTATCACTAACCTACAACTCCCTACAATATTCCCAGCCCAAGTACCTTCGTGATCTCTTCACCACTCAGACAACCCGCTCCACCCGATCATCGTCCTATCTCAGTCTTTCTCGACCCCCAGTCACTTCTCACCTAAGTTCTCCAACCGAGTCATTTCCATCACAGCACCACGCCTCTGGAATGATCTCCACCCTGAATTCCGCACAGTTTCTCAGTGCCTCCATCATCATTGCAACCCGTCCTTCATCCTCATCCTCATGTTCCTCTCTCTATCACCCCCAGGCTTTCCACTCAAAACTGAAGTCTCACCTTTTCAAATACTCCTACCCTGACTCATCTGATACTCCGCCTTCCAATAATTCTCGCCGTAAACGACACCCGCCTTGACAGCTGCTCTGCCTCACCTGATCTGGTACCCTGGAAATCGGACTTGGACCTCTTTCGGACTACTCTCTGGAAACCCCCTTAGATTTGGTTTGGCCTCCTGGAAATCGGACTTGGACCTCTTTTGGACCACTCTCTGGAAACCCTCTGATTTGGTACCCTGGAAATCGGACTTGGACCTCTTTTGGACCACTCTCTGGAACCTCCTGATCTGGTACCCTGGAAATCGGACTTGGACCTCTTTTAGACTACTCTCTGGAAACCCCCTTTGATTTGGTTTGGCCTCCTGGAAATCGGACTTGGACCTATTTTGGACCACTCTCTGGAAACCCTCTGATCTGGTACCCTGGAAATCGGACTTGAACCTCTTTTGGACTACTCTCTGGAAACCCCCTCTGATCTGGCGTAGCGCTCGTGAATAGGCTGGTGTCCTGGGCTTGGCCTTCGAGTGGCGCTTTAGAAGTTTGGAGATTACGATGACGATTACGATTAGGCTACTTGACATGAACAAGTGGGAAGTTCCTTCGCTAAGAAATGATGCATAGCCGGTCTATCGTCAGATGCATATAATTGAGTAATGTTGTCGGTTGGTGTGATAGATCGATACAATAGATCGATGTAGTCATTTGGTGTAATGTAATGACATGATCGAATATTACAATCGGTTGATTTTATCGAAAGATCATAAGATTGAACGTACGCGTGCTGCCGTCTTCTTGTTTCTTATCTGAAACACAGGAGGACGAGATGCATCCTCCCATTATATATATTCCTCTTTCGTCATTGCATTCTTCTCATACGATAACACTAGGATATAATGTGATGTTCACCGAACAGTGTTTGTTTCCGAATGATCGAACCATCGGAGCTAACTTCCCGTATAACTGACCGACTGACGATAGACCTGTAGCCTATGATGGCCTATAATGGCCTATGATGGCCTATGATGGCCTATGATGGCTGGTGGGGTTGGTCTATGCAGACAATGGTTGTCACATGACAACCCACAATCACATCCATTGGAGCTCTGGATAAGCACTCAATTTTCGCAGCGCCGGGTGGGTTCAGAATGGTTGCAGGCAATAATAATTATAACATCTATCATTATTATGAAACAACTTTTAGACGAAATCCGGTTTAGACAAATATTAGTTGCTTGTTTCGACTGATAACAGTTTATCGGTTAAGGTCAATGAACATACTGTGAGGCACGTGGACTCGGTGTCCACAACCAACCACAACCAACCACTTAGAACCAGTCTTGTTGTCCTCGAGACCAAGGTCTTGGTCTCGAGTGCACTCGAGTTCGTTTTTAAAAGTCTCGCAAGACCAAGACCAAGATCAATATGAACAGTCATTTAACAGAACTCAAGAATTCTGTATCAAGCCTCCTTTCATCATACGACCAATATCTAAGGATGAATACAAGTCTTGTTGGTCAGGAAAACCCAATGGCAGCAGCAACAGTTATTCTGTATCAGACGGTATGCTAAACCGTGGGAAGATTTCAAAAGGACTCACTATCTGTACATAACATCCAGTGCCCGAAAAGCTTCTGTGTGTGTGTCAGCGACTTCAGCACCTGTAGAACGTATTTTTTCACATGGCGGAATTTTTATGAGGCCCACCAGGGCCTCCAGGCACGTGTTGGTCAGAAAATTCTGAGCGAATTGGTTTTTATAAAATACAAAAGGCATTTGGAATAATAGTTTGCATGAAGGACTTTTGAATACAAATTCGGATTTCTCTGCAGTTTGCATGCATGTAAAGTTAATTTGCTTGAATAAAATAAAAGACTCATGTTTTCATTAAAATAGCGAATATTCCGACTTGACAATTTTAAAAGTCTTGACCTGATTGCGATTTTTTGGGTCTTGGTCTTGGTCTTGGTCTTGAGGTTCAAGGTCTTGGTCTTGGTCTTGGTCTCGAGGTTCAAAGTCTTGGTCTTGGTCTTGGTCTTGAGGTTCAAGGTCTTGGTCTTGGTCTTGGTCTTGAGGTTCAAGGTCTTGGTCTTGGTCTTGGTCTTGGTCTTGAGGTTTAAGGTCTTGACAACAAGACTGCTTAGAACCAGTGCCACAACAAGGTCTATGCAGCGCTAATGTAAATTTAAAGCCCCACAATTTCTGAAAAGCAGTGTCATGGAGACCAGCCTTTCACCGGAGCTATAAAGATCAGTCGACAAGAACCAGGTTGTTAGATCGGTTTCGGTGCCAAGATAGAATCTGAGGGGGTCAAGCCAGCATAATTATGGCGCTGAGGAGTGAAGGAGCGCCGCTTGTGGCTGCTTGCAGGTGCAGAAGTCTGTTCATCTGTTTTTCTAAGGCGCCCTTGTAGCGGCATGGCCGCGTTACGGCGCCATATAAATTGTCACTATTATTATTATTATTATTATTATTATTATTATTATTATTATTATTATTATTATTATTATTATTATTATTATCATTATTATTATTATTATTAAGGTGGAAGTCGTTGGAGATAGTGGTCATGGGATGGTGCAGGAGCAGAACCAGGATAGGCCTCGCTGAAAAGTTCGGTTTTCAGTCTTGAGCGGATAGCTGTAGAAGAGAGCAAGCGGGGAGTGCTCAGATTTACAGGCGAAAGAAAAAATGAGCAAGCTGACGGAGATCTTTCGGGGTCGAGTTCCTTCCTATGAAAAACCCTCTGACGACGATTACTACCACTAGCACTTTCATCAAAAAGGGAACTATAAACTGATCCAGATAGCGAAAGCGAAGCCACATTGTAATTGTCGTAATTAATTTTTAAAATCTACACACTTTCAAATCGAGCAGAGTGCGCATATACTGAGCGTCAATAGAAAACAGTCTATATAATTGTCTATTGCAAAGCCATGTTGCTGGCCATGACGACAGAGATGACGGTTGCCAACATAAAGTCAGTCTTGTTGTCAAGACCTTAAACCTCAAGACCAAGACCAAGACCTTGAACCTCAAGACCAAGACCAAGACTTTGAACCTCAAAACCAAGACCTAGACCAAGACTTTGAACCTCGAGACCAAGACCAAGACCAAGACCAAGACCTTGAACCTCACGACCAAGACCAAGACCCAAAAAATCGCAATCAGGTCAAGACTTCTAAAAAATTGTCAAGTCGGAATATTCGCTATTTTAATAAAAAAACATGAGTCTTTTATTTTATTCAAGCAAATTAACTTTAAATGCAAACTGCAGAGAATTCCGAATTTGTATTCAAAGGTCCTTCATGCAAAATATTATTCCAAATGCCTTTTGTATTTTATAAAAACCAATTCGCTCAGAATTTTCTGACCAAGACGTGCCTGGTGGGCCTCATAAAAATTCCACCATGTGAAAAAATACGTTCTACAGGTGCTGAAGTCGCTGACACACGAACACAGTAGCTTTTCAAGCACTGGCTGGATGTAAATGTACAGATAGTGAGTCCTTTTGAAATCTTCCCGTGGTTCATCAGAATAACTGTTGCTGCTGCCAATGTGTTTTACTGACCAACAAGACTTGTATCCGTCCATAGATATTGGTCGTATGATGCAAGCAGGCTTGATACATTTTTTAATTCTTGAGTTTTGTTAGTTTCGGAGGACGAACGAGGAAATCCTGCAAATGGTAGAAGAGCAAAGATCACTCATAAGTACTATACGCGGACGACAAAGGAAATGGATCGGGCACATCCTAAGGAGTGAGACACTGTTAAGAGACATCATGGAGGGGAGGATGGAGGGGGAAAAGACGCGAGGAAGACCGAGGGCAATGCTGCTAGACTGGATGATGACAAAAGAAGAAGGATACAGTGGACTGAAGAGAAGAGCACAAGACAGAGAACGATGGCGTCATTGGTCATACGAACCTGCCGGTGAGCAGAGAACATAAAGAAGAAGAGTTTTGTTAAATGACTGTTCATATTGACAGCCGGTCCTGGTCTTGGTCTTGCGAGACCAAGACCAAGACTTTGAACCTCAAGACCAAGACCAAGACTTTGAACCTCAAGACCAAGACCAAGACTTTTGGTCTCAAGACCAAGACCAAGACCAAGACTTTTTAAAACGACCTCGAGTGCACTCGAGACCAAGACCTTGGTCTCGAGGACAACAAGACTGCATAAAGTGGTAGAATAGAGACAGTGAGACGGAGAGATTTGGAGAGGGAGACAGATATATATGGAGACAGACTCTGGAGACAGACTATGGAGACAGACAGAGGTTAACAGTGTATGTGATGATGGAGCCAAAGTCATCGACGCATTATTTTAGAAGGGCAGTATAATATAGGCCTAGTCTAAGAAGCTGATAAAAAGAGATTCGTAATCACTGTCAGTGTTGCTGGTTGGTAGGCCTATAGGCTGAGAACCGGTAGAGCGGTTTCAGGATATGATATGCGATCAGGAAGGAACGCTGGAAAACTTAAGTTTATGGTCAAGGTCTTCTCCGAAAAAATTGAAGGAACCTGTTGGTATGGGAAGCTCTGTAGTATATTGAACTTGTCACAGTAAACGATCTTATTCGCCGCTTGCCATAATAATACAGGAGAAACTCGTCGAAGACCAGACAAGACATATTTACTAACAACACGGCACTGATGCCTGAATTTGAGGAGATGGAAAGGTAAAAGCAGTTAATATGTCGCCAATATCTTTCTGACCATCTGCGCAGCCTCCTCGCAGCGGCAGTATCTGAGGTACAACACGGCTGGGAATATGGTGTAGCAACCCTCATTAGCAGGATTATTTGATTGTATCTAGGATTTCGGATAGAGTTGAATTTAGCAGGTGTGAGAATTGTAGAAAAAAGACAGAGGAGGGGGGTTGAACATTTCATCCGTATTTTGCAAACTGGTATCAACGAAATTTGAAAACAGCTGATTTCAATGCTAGCAGTTTTGCAGGTCAGGCTCGAATAAAAATCAATTCCTTTGTTGAGAAAATTCAAAAATGCATGCATGATACACCATGAAAATTTCTTCTCTTTGTCGGAGACTCAGAGTCAAATAATGCTATATCACACTAGCACAACTGAGGGGTTGGAAACGACCCCCTGGGGTGTGCAATGAAGACTTGACTGTGGGGTTCTCAGAAAGACTGAGGGGTCGAACCCCGACAATTCCCACCTTGATTTTAGCAATTTAGGTGGACGGCAAGTTCGTAAATGTGCACAACCGCAAGGGGAGGCCTAACGTATGTATGCATGCATGTGTAGTTGTGTACACTTACATGCATGGGCGTCCTCAGGAATTTTTGTGGGGGTGCAAAATTTTTTGGGGAGCAAAATGACGTCTTTGCATAGAATAGCTATTTATGAGCACAGAACACGTGACAACTTTTAAAATAAATAATGGTCAAGGATTTTACCTAAATAATTGTTTTCTCGCATTGAAAATCGTGTTGGGACTGTTGTAATAATCATACTAATAAGAAGATTTCATTTTTTGTAAAATATTCGCAAAATCCAGGGGGCACATGCCCCTTGCACTCCTCAGGACGCCCATGCTTACATGCATACAAGCATGCATACATACATAGGCCTACATAAATACAAACATACATACGAAGATATATATATATATATATATATATATATATATATATATTAAATGATAAACTACATTTTAGAATTAACGCTACATACTTGGTGGATTGTAATGGATAAGAATCGATTTTAGTTATGTGGAGGTTCGTTGGTACGTGAGCACCTCAGTAGGTCACTTGATGCAGACCTGTAACGGTTAATGACTTGTGTAACAGGAATATAGCTTAGGGCCTATGGCTCACGTACATGTCTGTATAACCACAATGAGTCATTAACTTCGTTTACTCTGGACAGATAATTACTATAATCGTGACATTCGTTTCTCTCTTCTCGTAGTGATAATTACTCTTGGTCTATCATGTGTGTGTGTGTGTGTGTGTGTGTGTGTGTGTGTGTGTGTGTGTGTGTGTGTGTGTGTGTGTGTGTGTGTGTGTGTGTGTGTGTGTGTGTGTGTAGGTGTGTGTAGGTGTGTGTGTGTGTGTGTGTGTGTGTGTGTGTGTGTGTGTGTGTGTGTGTGTGTGTGTGTGTGTGTGTGTGTGTGTGTGTGTGTGGTGTGTGTGGAGTAGGGCTGTTTGCATGCGCTGTTTATCAAGTGGTGTAGTGTGGGAAGATCATCGACTAATCGTGACCTGTGAAAATGCATCGACATGTTTCATGGGTTAGAATGACAGACAGAGACAGACGAACAGAGACACAGCCATGCTAATACAGACACATCAATTCTTGTTTCATATTCTTCATTTATGCACAAAATCCGGACTAGGCGATAATCTGACCGCGTGTGTCAAATGCCAACCAGTCTTGTTGTTAAGACCTTAGACCTCAAGACCAAGACTTTGAACCTCGAGACCAAGACCAAGACCAAGACTTTGAACCTCAAGACCTAGACCAAGACTCTGAACCTAAAGACCAAGACCGAGACCAAGACAAAAATCACACTCAGGCCAAGGCTTCTTTTCCTTACACAAAAAAATTGTCGAGTCGATATTTTAATGAGAACGTGAGTCTTTTATTTTATTCAAGCAACTTAACTTTAAATGCAGACGGCAGAGAATTCCGAATATGTATTTACAAAAGTCCTTCATGCAAAATGTTATTCCAAATGCCTTTTGTATTTTGTAAAAACCAATTCTCTGACCAAGGCGTGCCTTGTGGGGACTCATAAAAATTCCGCCATGTGAAAAAATACTTTCCATAGCTATAGGTGCTGATTCGAAGTCGCTGGCACACACAGTAGCTTTTCAAGCACTGGATGTAAATGTACAAATCGTGAGCCTTTTTGAAATCCTCTCATGGTTTATCAGACCGTCTGGCTTCAGAAACAAGTCTCGGCAGGGCTTCCAGACACAGCATAACTTAGTTGCTGCTGCCGATGGGGTTTCCTGACCAACTTCCACTGCTCTCAGTTTCATGCTTACTCTACTAGACCGCAACGTAACTTTCGTAGCACATACGCCAGAACAAACACTATTGATATCTTGACATCAAATGCATTGAACAGTCAACATGGAAGTTACTGCACCCACGAAGTTCGACTGTCTTGCAAATTAATTTAAACAACAACAGTTGTGTGAATTCTTAAATGATAACAAACGACTTTGTCACAAAATGGCCTTTGTTTCTAAGACCTTACCTGGGGGCCGGTGTACCTCACTTAGTCTCGGTATGAAGGATGGATTGTTGCGCATGATGAACAAGGCAAAGTCGAGTAGAAGGAGTTTTGGTCAGTGGGTGAACGTCAGAGCGAGCTGAAGGACGCACTCGGGAAAGTCGAAGAATTAGTTTCCGAGGGTCGGAAAGTACTTCCGACCCTCGGAGGAGGTCAGCTGTGTCTGCAGTGGGGGAAGTGGAAGAAGTGGAAATCGCAGATGCCAGTCCGGAACTGGAGACGTGTGATGCGGAGTCGGACTAGAACTCACGTGGACCTGCAGTCTGGATGAACCATGGACGGAGTGAATTGGAGTTGGAGCTGTCTTCCTAAACTTGTCTTTGCCTACGGTGGATACTGACATGTCTTGGAAGGAAGGAATTCCACGGATTAAGGAACCAATGGAATAACTGGGTTATTTCGTTTGTGAGAATTGTTTCTGATCTACAATCCCACAAAACGGCACACCTATAGGAGCCGTTTTGTGGGACTGTATGACAAACATTAATAGTCAACGATAGGGAAGAGTCCGTGTAAATAGATTTCGTGATAGTATATGTATATCCTTTTCAGAACTGATATCCAGAAACTGAAAATTAGAAAATGTTGCTGTTCGTGTTAAACTGTATTTTCTTCCATCAATTTTTACAATTAATAAACGAAGAAGAAACATGCGTAGCCTACATAGATTCGCATATTATATGTGAATCTATGTATGCATGTATCTTAGATACCGGGTTCATATATAATATTATATATACATCATGCACTTTTAAATGCAAATGTATGGGCGACGTATATCTACGCATGTAGGCTATGTATCTGAACATTATTTAGCCCCTTTCAAGGACTTCACCAAGGCTACAGCATGTTTATGTTATTAAATATGTTAACCAAATCTCTCAATGGATGTCATCCAATCTCCTCTGTCTTAACCCTTCCAAAACCGAATTCATCATCCTAGGCCTTCCTGACCAAATCAAGAAAATCCCTGACCCTACCATACACCTTTCAACAAACTCTTCGTCTCTTACTTTCACCCTCGACTCCCCTGTCCGCAATCTTGGTATTACTTTTGATGCACACCTCTCTCAAACCACATCTCCAGCCTCTCGCGCTCCTACTTCATGCACATTCGTGGCCTTCGCCGCATCCAGCCCATGCTCGACCTTAAAACTGCCTCCACCATTGCTACCTCCAATGTTCATTCAAAGCTTGATTACTGCAATTCCTTCTTCCTCAACCTTAAATAAAGCGTATCTATACAGCTGATCTCACTAGCCAGAGCTGTCACTACACTGTGTCCCGATGAAAAGTAGACCCCAAGAAAAAGTGTCATAACTCGGTCAAAACGTTTAGCATTTGCCTGAAATTTTAAAAACAACAACACTAGCCATATTACCATCAAATTTCAACGCTGTTTGGAAATGTTGGTGAGTTTGTGAAGTTTATCAACGTTTGAGATGCAGTACTGAAAAGGGGAAATTTCCAACATACAAATTTTTGACAAACGTTTAGGGGTCTACTTTTCATCGGGCGGCTATTTCACATTCAACAAGACAGTGCCCCTGCGACACCGAGCACGTGAGACCATTGCTCTGCTGTCCCGGGAGACACCCGACTTCATATCCCCGCAGCTGTGGCCGCCCAACAGTCCAGATCTCAATCCAGTTGACTATCAAGTCTGAAGTGCATTTTGGAGGAGCGCGTTTATCGTTCCCGCATTCGTGACGTTGATCATCTAAGAGCGCGTCTGATTGAAGAGTGGCAGCTGTTTGACCACGTGATCATCGACCAGGCCATCAAACAGTGCCGTCCACGTCTACGGTCGTGTGCCCGTGAACAAGGAGGACATTTTGAACACCAGCTGTAGCTGAACTTCACTTCCTTATGGCTCTCGTATGTTGGAAATTTCCCCTTTTCAGTACTGCATCTCAAACGTTCATAAACTTGACAAACTCACTAACATCTCCAAACGGCGTTGTGATTTGGTGGTAATGTGGCTACTGTTGTCGTTTTTAAAATTTCAGGCAAATGCTACAAGTTTTGACCGAGTTATGACACTTTTTCTTGGGGTCTACTTTTCATCGGGACACAGTGTAGAACGCCCAAACATCATCATATCACTCCCATCCTCAAATCACTCCACTGGTTAAAAATCCCAGAGCGAATCTTCTTCAAAGTCCTATCACTAAACTACAAACTACATTCCCAGCCCAAGTATCTCTATGATCTCTTCACCATCCAGGCAACTCGCTCCACCCAATCATCTTCCTATCTCAGTGTCTCTCGACCCCCGGTCACTACTCACCTCAAGTTCTCCAACCGAGCCATATCCAACACAGCACCACGCCTCTAGAACGATCTTTCCTCTGAGTTCCGCAAATTCTCGGTTCCTCCATCGTCATTCCAACCCGTTCTCCATCCTCCTCCTCATGCTCCTCTATCTATCGCCTCGGGCTCTCCACTCAAAACTGAAGTCTCACCTTTCCAATAACTCATATACCCTGACTCATTTGATCCTCCACCCTCCAATTCTTCTCGCCCTAAACGACACCCGCCTTAACAGGTGATCTGCTCCTCTCTTGATCTAGGCTACCCCGATGGTAACCGGACTCGGACTTCATCTGGAGTCTGGACTACTCTTTGGAAAAACCTCTGTGATTTGACGCAGCGCTCGTGAATAGACTGGTGCCCTGCGCTTGGCCTTCGAGTGGCGCTTTAGAAGTTTGGAGATTACGATTACTATTATGTGTAGACATACTCGCGTATATAATTTATGCATGAAACTTTTTATCACATAGCATGAGACTGTCGTCATGCGACAAGGTATCTTGAAGAATCGTTGCTAGCCTATGCATACACCCATCTCATTCTGTGAATCAGGAGTCAGCTTAATTGCTGTTGTAATTACAGTAGGCCTAATTGACTGGTTGCGTTTTCACTGGCGCCTGACTTCTACTCTCAATATACAGTCAAGATCTCGACACGACAGATGCTTTGTGTTGTTCCATAGAAACTAGGCCACCAAGTCTTGTAGCCTGCTTCTGCTGCTACTCATCATTATTATTAATACTATTGTAATTATTCTTATTATTAAGATTAATATTATTATTGCAAGTTTAATCGTAATTGAAGTGTAAGCATATACAGCGCCTTTCAACTAAGCAGCGCATGCGCTTTCTGCACTCTCTGCGCTAGCATATAATTATATGGAGCGAAATGTCAAAGAACTCGAATATTAATATAATTAATATAATATATTAATATAATACAAAACAGTGCACAGTTGACTACAAGAGCCATCATCATCATCTATTACAGGGCCTCGCGCACTCGTGCAACCCAACCAACGGGTTTCCGTTGACAGTAACTGACAGATGGCATGGATGATGTTCAGAGTCTCTGGACCAAGTCGCGTCCATATATGGTGGAGAGACGACAGACAGATGACAGCTCTCGCAGAACACGATGACACTGCCGCCGAGTAGTCCCTCGTTGGTATACAGCTACTACCACTACTACCACTGCTACTACTTCCACTACTTTTGTTCTTAGGGAGACTTAGGCCCATTTCTACATGAGGCAGGGCCTACATGTAATCCTTCAGGATTTAAAACTTCTGATAGATTATTATTAATATTGTTATTGTTATTGTTATTGTTATTGTTATTGTTATTATTATTATTATTATTATTATTATTATTATTATTATTTTATTTTATTTTTTTTGCCCTAAGGTACATATGATCCCTCGGGGACTTGAATATTACTTAACAGTAATATATTATTATTATTATTATTATTATTATTATTAGTAGTAGTAGTAGTAGTAGTAGTAGTAGTAGTAGTAGTAGTAGTAGTAGTAGTAGTAGTAGTAGTAGTAGTAGTAGTAGTAGTAGTAGTAGTAGTAGTAGTAGTAGTAGTATTGTATTGTATTGTATTGTATCTAAACATTTATAAAGCGCCTCTCACAGTATTCGCTAATCAGAGGCGCTCCCAGTGCGAAAGACCCAGTGAATAGAAAGAGCTAGGTTTTAAGACAGCGGAACGAGGCACTTGGGCCACCAGCTAATAAAGAGGCACGTGTCAATGGAGGAAGTTGATTCCATAGAGCAGGACCAATGCAAGAAAAGGCTCGAGTTTTGGCCATAGAGGTCCTGGCTCGTGGTACAAGAAGATCATGTCGATTAAGCGATCGCAATGGACGGAGGGAAGTAGCTGAAATTGGCAGACGAACAATGTCACAGAGGTACTTGGGTGCTAAGCCTGTACAGGACCGAAGGACTAAAGTGAGAACCTTCAGCTGAATCCGAGCAGTAAGGGGAAGCCAATGAAGATGATCGAACATGAAAGAGGAAATATGAAATATGAGTAGTAGTAGTAGAAGTAGTAGTAGTAGTAGTAGTAGTAGTAGTAGTAGTAGTAGTAGTAGTAGTAGTAGTAGTAGTAGTAGTAGTAGTAGTAAGCCTAGTAGAATTATTATTACTATTATTATTACTATTATTATCAGTATTATTTGTATTATAATTTATTATTATTATTATTATTATTTTTGTGCCCTGAGGTACTTCGTTCCCTCAGGGTCTTAGAGATTAAGTTAGTTGTTTTTTCCGGAACGGTTATTATTATTATTATTATTATTATTATTATTATTATTATTATTTCTTCTATTATAAATCCAGAAGGCGCGGAAAATTATTCTCCACAAGGCAGAACTATTATGATGATGATGATTGAAAATGATGACGAATGATGATGACGATGATGATGAATGAATAATAATAATCTTCGTTTAATACTTTCAAACTGACATTTACGCAGTATTATTACAAATCAGTATGAACGGATGATCACAAGTTATTACAGGAGTCGAATTTAAACTGTATACGGCAGCCATGCAAGGCGCCCATCACGTCCTACATCTCATTTAACCTAAACAACGCGCCATCTCGCGAATGATAGGCTGAGTGGACCTTTGGGAGGGTTGCGGGAAGCGATCCCGCTATCCTACTGCTCTTCACGCCAGTGATGTTACCACTATACTTTATAGAGAAGGAGAAGAAGATGAAGAAGATGAACAACCGCAATTAGAAAACTCTCACGTGTCCTGATGCAGACATTTCAACGAGTTTCTAATGACTGCTGGTCACTCACTCACTCACTCACTCACACACACACACACACACACACACACACACACACACACACACACACACACACACACACACACACACACACACACACACACACACACACACACACACACACACACACACACACACACACCTACACACACACACACACACACACGCACGCACACACACACACACACACACGCACACACACGCACACACACACACACGCACACACGCGCACACACACACACACACACACACACACACACCTACACACACACACACACACACACACACACCTACACACACACACACACACGCACGCACACACACACACACACACACACGCACACACACGCACACACACACACGCACACACGCACACGCACACACACACACACTCTCTCTCTCTCTCTCTCTCTCTCTCTCTCTCCTGTATCACTTCTTCAATCTATCTTTCGTCTGGCTCTCCATCTTTCTATCTGTATATCGTTCTCTATCTCTGTCTATAAAACATTGACATTCTGTTTCTCTTCTTGAGTTAAAGCTACGCTATAAATCGGTCGAGAATACGGTTCGAATAAACCTCCCTGCCAGCATTTCCTTTGGATCTTGACCTGGAACCGATTCGACGACCCCCCCGCCTATCGATTTTGATTTGTCTAAGCGCCTGTGAATAAGCTGGTTCCCGCGACTTCGCTTTATTGGGCGCTGTAGAAATCCGGAGATTACGATTACGATTTCGATGGGCATTATATATGTGACCCACGCGAGCTCTATACGAGTCACATATAACAAATGGACCCTGTATGGGCTCCATGTGGGCCAGCTGGCCCAGCTGGGTGGGCTCGATCGATTGACGACTTCAAAAGGTTGCTGACAAATCGGATTATCGGAATAAACTTTAATACACGTGAATTGCTAACGTGAAGTCTAAGCTTAGGTCTGACTTGCGAGAAGTCCAGAAGACAAATATTCGAGGAATTTTATGACCCATTCATGGCAGCAACTGTGCAAGATAGTAACATGCGAGTGGAATAAATGGCAACATGTTGCATTGTCTCGCTCTTGTTTTTCAAGAAAAGTTCTACCACAAGACCTTCGAGCCCAGCTGCGGCGCAAGCAATAAGTTTTCAGACGTTGATAAATGGTGCATGCAGCCAGTGCTTTTTTCTAGAAAGAGTTCTGGAACGGAACAATAGGTTCCGGAACGGAACAATTATGGACGGGCTAAAATCCCGAGATGAACTGGATTGAGGGTTTGGAGGGGGTCTCAATAAACACTGAAAACAGTTCAAAACACTGAAATTAAATTAAAATAACTAAATTATTGTTTTTATTATTAAAATAAATAAATTATTTTTTAGGAGCTGAAGAGAGGTGTCGGTATACGTGAAAAAAATCACTTGTGTAGCAATATCCTATCTCAGAAGATGCAGAGTAAGGCCATACTCAGTCTAGTTCTCAGCCGTGCACTGACGATTGGATTAGTTGACAGCACGTCAACGTTATAAAGCCAATTCCTTGAGACCATGAGCCTCAAATGATCATGAACCCAGAATTACTCAAGAGGCCGTAAAGTTGACTTCGACGCCAAATCCAACCTCGAGGCTGAACAGCGCTGCTTGAACTTAGTTGCTTTGGCAAGAACGTCTAAAGGTGTTTGTCGTGCCAAGAGATATAGTAGCACTGTGTGATATTTTCAGCATAGTATGAGAAAGAAGCTGAATAAATTTTTAACATGAACTCATCTAGGTCAACACCAGCTTTTATTTAGCAATGCCTGTGTTTGCGTGTGTAATTATAGACATCTCTGACCAGGGCTGTAGTGGTAAAATTAGAGGTGAGTACAGACTACCGGTTAGTTTTCCGAAAAAAATTAGTGGTGAGTATACGCTACAGTATTTTGTGAGTATACGCTACAGTATTGTAATATAAATAAATATAAATATTTTGTGAGGTGAGTATACGGTCTCTAGAGGTGAGTAGGCCTACACGCTGTATACCCGCGTATACCCTCGACTACAGCCCTGTCTCTCATGACTATTGATTCACACGAATATCCGTTTGTTTTCTCTCTGTCTTTTCCAAGTAATAACTCATTACAATTAAAGCTAGATGATGGTTTCACAAGCACTTTAGCCTAATCTCTCTATTTTGCGTATTGTCTCTGAGCACACATCCATTATCCTGTTATCAAATGCAAACGGAAAGAGAAACCGAGAAACGCAAACTGTGTGTTGCTCTTTTGGCCGATAACACTGAACTCGGTTTTAGTTTGTATTTGGATCTCTTGCCGAAGCTATATGTAGCCTACTTTCATACACTTTTGAAACGCTATATATATGTTTGGGCGGATACCTGATCCGCAATGCCTCCTCGTAATCGAAATCGTAATCTCTAAACTTCCAAAACGCTACTCGAAGGTCAAGCGCAGGGTACCAGTCTATTCACGAGCTTTCAACGCCACCTTCGAATCACAGATATTTGAATGGTGATTGATGGTGAACGTATACTGGTGTCGACACTCTGACCTCCAGTCAATACACGAAAGTGGTCTGGCAAGAACACTGCTCATAGGCGTAATCTGTAGAGGGCACGAGCCTACGACGGGTACCCATGTCCCCACTTTTTGGACTGGCGGCACCGTAACCACCACTTTTAAATAATGCCAATCAATATTTTATTATTGTGCCTTCCCAAAGATCGCAGTGTCCGCCTTGCTTCGTACATGCAACAGATTGAGGAGTATGTAACACAAAAGTACGAAAGTACTTAGATAGGCCTACTCAGGTAAACCGAGAGCCAGACGAACTGAGTCATAGGCAGTCAGACAGGAAGACTTTCAGCCACACAGGACACCCGACAGACTGACCGCCGTGACCAACCTGTAGACTGCAGGCGCCACAGGTCTGGGCCACGGCTACACTCTTCTTCGACAGATCTGACATCACCCTCACTCTCCGCCTTGTGGTTGTCATCTTAATCATATCGGGATTTGGAGATGTAGGTCAAAGGGCAAGCTTCTATATCCTTCATCAGTTACAAATCCGTATATGGACCCACACTTATATTGTCGGTCTTGATGTGACCCTAACCCCTTAGTCCCCTCACAATCTCAGAATGAATAACTGTCCTTGGTTAAGCATTTCTGAGCCGGCTAGCTGAAGAAAGCTCCCTCCGTTGCATAATAATAAGTATTTAAGACGTCGCTGATTTAGACTTATATACGTCGTGTTCCGATTTTGCTGATAGGGAAAATGGATAGATTTGTTCTAAAAAAAGAAAACTAGTAGATGACATTATAGACGATAAAATTGCCGTTTTGTAGGTAAGCTTATCAGTGTTTCATATTCAATTACTGAGTGCACGTGCACACCCCTCCCCGTAATTTCATACTTATTGGCAATATCCTTTCTCTGACAGTTCCGACCTTTTCATATCATCGCCTTTGTTTGCCTGAGTAGACTTCCTCAATTATTTAATTTATTCATTATTTATTTCAACTTGTAATGAATTTATTATCTTTCTTCAAATGACTATCTTACTTCCTTGTGATTATCCAATTTTCGTGTGTCTATTCTAATTCTTACATACTACCACTATCTTTGTTCATTATGGTTTATCATCATCATCATCATCATCATCATCATCATCATCATCATCATCATCATCGTCGTCGTCGTCGTCATCATCATCATCATCATCATCATCATCATCATCATCATCATCATCATCATCATCGTCATCATCATCATTAGCATCATCATCATCATCATCATCATCATCATCATCATCATCATCATCATCATCATCATCATCATCATCATCATCATCATCATCATCATCATCATCATCATCATCATCATCATCATCATCATCATCATTAGCATCATCATCATCATCATGATCATCATCATCATCATCATCATTATTGTTTATTATTAGTATTATTAGTATTATTTGTTACCCGAGGTAGCATTAATCCCTCAGGCTGTCAAGATTATGTCCGGAGAAAGATAGATGGATTATTAATTTATTATGGATAGATATGGATGGATAGATGGATTATTACTATTATTATTATTATTATTATTATTATTATTATTATTATCATTACCATTATCATTATCATTATCATTATCATTATTATTATTATTATTATTATTATTATTATTATTATTATTATTATTATTATTATTATTATTATTATTATCATCATCATTCTTATATGAAGATTAATAAAGCACAAATTATTATAACTAAATACACCGCATATGCACTAGTTAGCTACACATTTTCAATATTTTTGGCTAATTATTTTCCATAGTTGGCACCGTCGCTTTCATTGTAGAGGGGTATGGCGAGCTGTGTATTTACAGAGGCGCGTTTACCTGTAGGCGCACTAGGCGCGCGCCTAGGGCCCCCGAATCCCAGGGGGCCCCCAAACGAAGGAAAATATTTTTTAAGTTATAAAAACTAACTTGTGAATTTTGAATTATTTTAAATATAACCTATTTTTATTTGTACAGTTTAGCATTCACATAAAAATGTATCATTGTAATTACCAAAATCATTAAATCAAATAACCTCACATTCCTTGAAAATAGCTTCTATAACTAATCACAATTACAGTGCACAGTGTCAATAACACTCATAAAACGGCTTCAAATTCAACTTCGCGGGTTTTTGCACAGCAGCACATTGTATTCGGACATTTATAGAGCGCTTCAAGCGGGAGGGCCATTCAGAAGCGCTTCCACTACGAGAAACTCCGAGAGAAAAAGCAAGTTTTAAGAAAGGTAAAAGAGGAAGAGACATTGCCTGAGAGAATAGAAGAATGAACGAACGGAGAAAGGTCATTTAAAGAGCAGGGCCAATGGAAGCAAAAGATCTAGATTGAACCAGTGAAGCCCTGACACCGGAACGAGGAGGTCCAAACGGTCAGAGGAACGATGAGGACGGAGAGAAGCAGCAGAGTAAGGGCGATGAATTAAATCGCATGAATATTTTGGAGCAAAACCAAGTTGAGCCTCAGAGACGAGGATGTCATCGAGGACCTTGAATTGGATGCGGGCAGAAAGCGGGAGCCAGTGGACTTCTTCTGCCATAAAGGTGGTGATATGAGAGAATCGAGAAAGACGGGCAATTAGTCTAGCCGCAGCATTGAGAACGGACTAAAGAGGAGCAAGACGGACATTGGGAAGACCAATGAGGAGGGAATTACAGTAGTCAAGTCTAGAGCAGACAAATGCATGGACAATCGAAGTGAAAATCTGAGATGCGACAGAGTGACGGATAGCCCTAAAGCGCATTAGGTTAAAGTAGGAAGTGCGGGTCAGTTTGGAAATATGTTCAGTAAAGGTGAGAGAATTGTCAGGGTCACTCCTAGATCGCGAACGCTAGACAAGAAAGAGAAAATCGGAAAAAAGCACATGATAGACTAAGCACCACCAGAGTCTCAGACTCTCAGTCTATAAGTTCAGAAGGGTCCCCAAAATGTTTGCGCCTAGGGCCCCATTTTCTGTAAACGCGCCTCTGTGTATTTAATATGCAGTTTCATAAATAATCTAATAAAATGACTCTTACAACACTGCTAGCACATTGCTTAAAGCATCAAGTGATGGTCGCTTCAAGTGAAATCTTATTCCAAATTATAATCCGCTGAAGTAGATCGGTCGAAATACACGAAGTCAGAGAAAACCAGGTAAGTTAGACAGGATTATTAGCGAATGCAATACAGTTAGGTAGCATATTAAGTAGACCTACACAACGAACAACATGGGAGGCATGGCCAGCGAATTGCTCTATCTGTCCTTGATTTCACACATACTCAGTAGGTCTCTATGTTTTTAACACTTTAACGACGTGCTGCATTGGTTTCCCAGTCACCCTCGTAGTTAAATGAATGTGCATGTATACAGAAACTTTCACGCCTGTCTGGACATCAACTTTTCAGTCATCGTAACACATTTGAATGGACATTGGATGTTTGCTTCAAGCGATCGTCCACGGCTTCGGAAGAGGAGATGAGTTATCCACGGTTATAGGCCTACCCGATAACTGCATGGTCGAATGTTCATAGAGTTGTCACGATCTAGTTTAACGTGACGCAAATAGGCACAAGTGGTTAGTCAGATCCAAAATAGCTTCGAAGAGGCCTATAGGGGCCTACCCTTTCAGTAGTTTTAATGGTTGCCTATTTCAGTCGTTAATTAGACCTACATAAACGCAAACAAACTGTGATGCGTACAAGGTTTGCTTTTAAGTACCCGGTAAGACATTTAAAAAGCAAGATAAAAAGCAGTAGAAAAACGAAACAAATAAGTAATAAAATGGCTAAATACAGAAACGAGCCACGCGATTCGAACTGCGTCATTTGGTCGCCTTCAGTCTTCATAACTCATGCTTAAAACGTTTTCCTTTTCATCACAAACCCATTGTACATGTCTGTATCATGTACACAGCTGCCTTTTCCGCTTGGGGCATAGCGCAAGACAAAACGACCCCAACCAGATTCTAAAGTAACTATAGATTCAACCGGTAGCTAGCGACTTAACGCGGCTGCTCGCCTCATTGCTCATCGTTCTCGGTTCTCCTCCATCTCTACTTACATGAATGATGTCTTGCATTGGCTTCCTGTCTCCGCTCATATCCACATCAAGATCATAACGCTAGTCTTTGTGGCGCAACAGTGCTTAGCTCCAGCCTACTTTTGTGACCTGATGCGCAAACCTCTCTCTGTTACTTCTCATCGACCCCTACGTTCTCTGAATCAGCTTGATCTGTTCGTTCCCCGGGTGCTTTTCCAACAACTGGTGTTCCTGTGTATCTCTGCATATGTAGGCCTACTATAGCAGTAGTAGCAGCAGCAGCAGCAGCATCAGCAGCAGCAGCAGCAGCAGCAGCAGCAGCAGCAGTAGTAGTAGTAGTAGCAACAATAGTAACAATAGTGATAATGAATAATAATTATTATCAGTGTATTAGGCTGTGAACATTGGTACCCTCCACTTTTTAGACCAAAGTTACGCCTCTCGCAGCGCCTCTCACAGAATAACTATTTCAGAGGCACTCTCAGCACTCATTGCATTCTTTCATTGCAAGGCATCTGCGGCGATTTATACTCGAATAGGAAGAAAGTATTCCATTGGTAGGCTCTCGCAAACACATAGAACACAATTTGTATACGAACTCACGTACCTAATCGTAATAAGCGCAGAGCACTAGTTTGTTCACGAGCGTCGTGTCAGAGGTTTCTCCAGAGATGTCACGTACGTTCGAGTCTTGTTGCCAGGTAGTCCATGGAGAGAGAGAGAGAGAGAGAGAGAGAGAGAGAGAGAGAGAGAGAGAGAGAGAGAGAGAGACAGACAGACAGACAGACAGACAGACAGACAGACAGACAGACAGACAGACAGACAGACAGACAGACAGACAGAGACTGCAGAGACAGAGATACAGAGACAGAGACAGAGAGACAGAGACAGACAGAGACAGAGACAGAGACAGAGACAGAGACAGAGACAGAGACAGAGACAGAGACAGAGACAGAGACAGAGACAGAGGGAGGGAGGGAGGGAAAGGGAGAGGGAGAGGGAGCAGTTGTGGATCTGCTATGGCGGGTTTCAGGAGCTGTAGGTTAGTTTCCTGCCTACATACACATTAGGCCTACACACACACGCGCGCGCGCGCGCGCACACACGCACGTATACACACACACACACACACACACACACACACACACACACACACACACACACACACACACACACACACACACACACATCATAAGCATGACGCGAATAAGAAATTGTAATTTTAAGCTAGGTAATTGCAATCCTCAAAAAAGAAACTGGTCTACATGCTAGCCAATTAGCCCAAGGTCCACTGGCTAAAACTTGAATAAAAATAACCCAGATATTAATAATATGTTAGTGCTTGTGACAATACCGGATATAAACCCCACGAGGTGCAATTGCGAGGAGGATCGAGAGAGTGGCTCTGACACAGATGCAAGTCTTCTGAGCCACTTAAAAACCTGTTATGTTATGTTAGTGCAGTAGCCTACATTCGGTTTCATTTGGCAGAACCCGGTGAAATTAGGATACGCAAATGTATGTGTGTAAAAGGTGGAGGCATCTCACATATATATAGCGCATCGGTAGAAACTCCCCATGATTACAGGGCGTATACCTCTGAGGCTGGAGAATTACTCAGCTGAGGCACAACACTAGGACTACAGTAATCTCTGTTTTACGCTTTCAACTTTCCTTGCAACTCTATTACGGATGAATTGAACACAGTAGGCCTACACACTTCGATACCACTTGGCGTGGTATCCAAGAGTTAACCCGATAAAATATTTCTTAACTAAATTGCGCCTATAATAATGTGAAAATTAATGTTAATGTGAATGAACATGATCAAGATTCGATTTGCGTCTGGACATTATGATGAAGGCGCTCCATTGCTTTATTTGAATAGAAATTGTATTGTATTAATGTAGGCCTATTGTGTCTAGAAATTTATACAGCGCCTCTCCCAGAATGACTATTTCAGAGGCACTCTCTCAGCACAAAAGCCCCATGCTTCATTCTTTCATTGCATTCTTTCATTGCATTACAATGCTTCATTTGAATCAGAAGGCATCTGCGGCGTTTTATACTCGAATAGGAAGAAAGTATTCATTGGTGGCCTCTCGCAGACACATATAGAACACAAATAAACTTTTGTATACGAACTCGCGTACCTAATCGTAATAAGCGAAGGTAGTACCCGCAGTCAGTGGCTAAGGAGTTACCGACTGACTTGATCAGTTATCGACTGACTTAGCGACTCAGTCGACTAAGTCGCATGCCTATCGACTGATTGAGTCGCTTAGACTTATCGACTGACTTAGCGACTTGCTATCGACTTCTCAGGTAATCAGGTATGTCTATTGGACATACCTGATTACCTAACAATAATGCATTTTACCGCATAGCCTACTGTAGTGACCGTGCCATTATTTCCGTGGGCATTAGATGGAACTCATATGGGCTCTATACAGGTCCAATATGGGAATATGGCTCCGCTCCATGTGGGCATGCTGACGGGGACAGACCGATGACTATGAAAATTAATGTTAATGTGAATTCGTGAAATTGAGCGCTTGATAATTCGAATGAAGCGAGGAGGATTTATGGCGGTGCCCGATCTTACGGCCAACCAGTACTGTTGGCAGAAACTGCTGATGCGTGGGTCTTTCAAGCAGTAGCAGAGAACGAGAATCATGTAGCCTACTCCGGCACTTATTCCCACTGTGAGAATTGTAGAGAAAAGACTGCGGGGATTAGACTTTGATCCATGTATGTGGAGTTGAGTATAAACTTTTATTCTTATTTTGCAAACCGATGTCAGCGAAATTTGAAAGCAGCAGATTATTTTCAACTATGGCAGTTTTGCAAGTCAAACTCGAATCAAAATCAATTTCTTTGTTGAGAAAATCAAAATGCATACATGATACACCATGGAAATTTCTTCACTTTGTCAGAGATTCAGAATTAAATGATGCTAAATCAAGCCAGCACAACTGACGGGGTTGGAAACGCCCCCTGGGGTGTGCAATGAAGACTTTTAACTGTGCCCCTTCCTAAGAAAGAGTAGAAAGTATACCCGTACCAGCGGGTTTACCCGTACCCGACCCGTACCCGCGGGTCGGGTACGGGTCGGCTAGCCATTTCACGGGTCAGGTCGGGTACGGGTACGGGCATTACGGGTACGGGTATACCCGGTTTTACCTGTACTAACGTGAAGTTTTTTGGTTACATAGGCTATAGTATTAGTGAGTCTCTAATTGGCGGTATTCTGTCTAAGTACCATTAATTATTGTTATTATTATGCCTGTGTTGACTTCTGGCAATACGCCTTGGTAAAGTTGACCTTTATTAATAGATCATGAAATTACAGTTGCAAAATGGATTGTTTCCATTAGCACAATCGTAGCTAGGCTTTTACATAATATATCTTATATGAGTTTCAGTCCGGACAACATGCAGAGGTCAGAGGTCGCAGCAACATGCATCCCTTGATTCACTGAACCAGCGTGGCAGTCCAGCAGTCGTGCTTTCTTTAATGCAGTTTGATGCTATAGAGACATAATTAAAAGTATGTTATCTCTTTACCTCTGAGAAATACTTAAACTATTCAGATAGTGGTATTTTCTTGCAAACTGCCGTGCCATCGATGGCTGCATTAAAGTCATTGGAACAGACAAGGCTGGAGAGAAAAGACTGGGGAGAAAAGATTATTAATAGAGGATCTGGCATGGCCGTAGTATATATACAGAGTATATACTATAGGCCTATACTGCTAGGCCTATATACTATGTAGGCCTCTATATATAATTATAGCCTACATGCACACCGGCAGAGCCGTTTTAAGGAGTTTGGGGACCCTAGGCAAAATCCGCAAAAACCCTAACTAACCTTAAACGTAACCCGATTTCTGCCTCAATCTCTCAGTCTCAGACATGGAGTATAGGCCTACTGCATTAATGCATTGCATGTGCAGATATGTCATTTCGTTAAATTTATTAATTTAATATAGTACTGTTACTAAACTCATACTAACACAGCTAACACAGCAATAGTTGTACTACAAGTGTCAAAAAAAGTTTAGTTTAACATACGTTACAGTTTCCATTGTTAATTTGTTATACAAATTGAAAGTGAGATTGTAATGAGTAAAATGTCTAATAATTATATACATGGATTGGGACTTTGTCACGACATTTTCTTACAAACATCGCTTTCGTGTTTTGCTCTGAGCAAAGTCTCTTATAATATAATTGAAATTCAAAGACTCCAACACATCTGATTCTATGCTGATGACAGACAGACATTTCAATCGTTCTTGCATCATATGGCTGCTAAGCTGGTTCTTGATTAATTTAATTTTTGGTAAAGAACGTACAGTTTGTCACCATCATTGACAGAAACATTCTTATTGGAAACGTTGATTCCAGATTGTTAGGGGAGAGTCGCCATAGATGGACCACCTAAGGGAAACCGAGGTTTACTGAATGAATGCTACCGAATTTCTCAAAGGAAATTGTGCCATATGATGGGCTGATTGGTCAAGTATGTTGTTCATAATCAATGGACAGGTAGTAGGCCTATTCATGCATTTATGAGAAATAACTAAAACAACTTGAGCTCTAATAAGTCCAATCAAGGCAACCTGTTTCCTTAAATGGACCACATGGTGTCCTTGATTGGACCAGTTGCTCTGAATGGGACATATTATTTTAGAGACGTTTTTTAAAGATAATTTGCAATTAAAAACACTTAAAACTTTTAAAACACTTATTGTCTAAAAACATGCAATAAAGGCGTCTGTATCTAACTGTCAAAATACTATAAAAGTAGTAGAAATCAACTTAATAATTATATGACTAACATAACCACTCCAGTACACTAATTAGTGTACATTGTCAGAATCACTAGTTAAATATAGACTATACATAGGTAGCCATAGACTAATTAATTACGACTAAATGATTACTTAAATTTTTATTAATGCTTAGTTACAACCATTTGAGTCTAACACTTAACACTTAATAGGGGCCTAGTTAGAGGCACTACACACAGTTTGCACAGAGGAACACATCACCATCAAGCAGTCTCCACATTTCTTTTACTCGTAGACATCTAAATATACATCTGAAAGAAAATGTTGTTCGACATAATACAAGCCAGTGGAACTTATTATTATATAAATAAGCACCTCAAGCACAGTATAACATTGCAAGTGCCGGTGTCCTTTCATGGACCACACCAAATTATCGGTCCAATTCAGGAAACTAACGTGGTCCATTCTAGGCAATACGGACTACTGCTTACACTGCGATAGTTCAACCAACGTCAGTCTTAGCCTAAAATCACTTATTGTCGCTCAAACATGAAACCTGGCTATAATTAAAACGAATTTGTTGTATTTTAAAAAGCTGATCTTAAATGTATATCTTCGTTTACAGGTACGGCTAAAATTAGATCAGAACTACATGAAATAGAGTTTTAACCGCAATTTAATAAATGTTTAGTATTCCGTAAAACTGCTTACATCGATGCGATCAATATTCAACTGCGCAAGAATACAGCAGTTGAAAACGAGGCTAAATGGGTATCTAGTGCGTTAATCGGCTGTGGTCCAATTAAGGCAACGGTCCATTTGGGGCAACTCTCCCCTATTCTTTATCATGGCATAAATTAACCCCTATTGGCATAGATGGCACTGATGTTTTTGCAAATAACACTGGCATATAGTATTTTAGGTGTTCACATTCTGAAATTAGTTCGTGTTGGTCAAGATTTTGTGGACAGAACCTTTCAAACTTTTCACTGTAGGCCTATTCTGTTATTTGTTCAGCAATCAAATGGAGCAGTTTGATTAAGAATGTAACGCTGCTGCTGATTTCTTCATAAGCTTCTACACGTATTTTTAGTTAATTTATGCGTAGGCTACTCGCATCCAAAACAATGTCATTTGCAGGACCTTCCAGAAATGTAATTCGCATATTTCATTTAGTCACTCGATCGTCTCTGGCTGTCATATAGTACTCTGCGTTGTGAGTCTATGTTTTGGCTCTGCGTTCAGATTCTTCAAAGTATTGCCTCTATCTGGAAAAAAGCCTCGTCCTCTGCAACAGCAACAAACGTGTCAATCAATCAATCTATTTTATTGTTCACTGCCTCATTTCCAAGTAGGCATGCAATGTTTACATATTGCATCAAAAAAACATGTAGGCCTAGGGCCTACAGTTTCAGTGACAAAGGGTAATACCCTAAGGAACCTAATTGGTTCCGCTAACAAGGTAGCCCTAATAAAATTGTGTAACAGTCAGTCTAATTTATACAATGATTAGCAATTACACATCGTTTTGACAATATTTATATTTCACAGAGATTTTAAATATGAAACATGACCATCAATGTTGTTTTCTTAAAAAAATTTCTTTAGTTTGTTTGGCAGCAAAACGTACATTTCTATTGTCTCGAAATGCTAGGCTATGGCAAAATAACGCTGGATACATTTAAATGGAAAGGTGCTGGAAAAAGAACCTGCATGCAGTCCTCACATGGTCGACTCTCCAGAAATGGTCGAAAGGCATCGATAAAAGTAACCCCGACAGAGTTCATTGGGACATGCAAAGTTTCGATTAAGGTGATGGGTTGAAAGTATTTGCAAAACTGAAAGATATATAATTATAGTCTATCTGGCTTAATGCATAGCCTAATATAGGTCTTATCATCGATCGATTATTGCAACCAACAGGCTTACAGACCTCATAATTTAGGATCGATCCAGCGGGATCCGGGTGAATTTGACCACTGCTCAAGGTAGGCTATATCATCGGTGTATGCATGGTCATTAGGCCTACTACGAAAATTGTTGTGGAAGCCAAATTCCAGTGCGGGTCCGATCGACAGCGAAGTTGGGAATTCACGAAGACACGTAGGCCCCTATATATTATTATACCGAACTTTTTTAATCCGAGCAGCATTATTATAGGCCTACTTATGTGTCCAAGAAAACATTAGGTTTCAGTCGAGATCTATCTGATCAAGGCCAGAACAGATCTTGCAGAGTGAACGTTTGTCGGAACAGAGATCCATGGCAGAGTCTATAGGCCTATGGCCAGGAACAGCTATAGAACAGGAAAAACTTTCTCAGCTAGAACGCGGTTTATAAGTATATATGGCCTATTAGACGAGAGCACAGTCGATTAATTAATTAAACGAAAATTTTATTTTTTCAGGATGTACATATTTCAAGATTTCGTCTATTTCAATTCCTGATTTCAGAATGCATTTTTCTTGTAGGCTGACTATAGACTCAGTTTTATTAATTCGGTTTCCAGCTTGTGATGAGAGGCTAAAGCATTTGAGTAGATGGCGCTGATTGTATACTAGTGTTTCGGTACTCTATTGATTTTTCATCAGTTTCGATAGGCTACCATCGACTAATAAAGGTCGATGTAGGCTACAGTTTTAAATATCGCTCGCGTTAACGCTAAACGGGTCCTTGTAAACAGCATAGATCTCGATGAGCAGGACTCAGTGGCAAAACCCATTAATAGTAACTATTACTAGAGATCACTAGCAAAACCTGATTTTGGCCTTGTCATTTAAGTTTACGAGTTTCGTGTGTGAGAAACTGAAGTAAAGTTTGCCATTAACGGATGGGTAAGAGAAACATAGAGCGTTGCGTGCTACGGCAAGTAAGTACGGTAAATAAATAAGAAGTGGTTCTCGCGGGGTCGTCCCGAAATCCGATTCCCCGAAAACGCTAAAAAAAACAGCTCGATTTCCTGAAAACAGTTTTATAGAAAGTGGTCGAAATCCCGAAAACTATTCAAATATTTCCTAAATTAAATTGTAATATTTTAAGTACAAGGCTGTACAACGCCCTGTTTAAAAATGAATTGTTGAAGTTTGAACTCTTGTACATGACGTAGACTTAGAAAATCGATTTGGGGGATCCGGGGATTCGTAGCACACCCGTTCCCGCGATGAATATTATGTGCAGCACCAGATAAGCTTCGTTATTATTGTATTAATTTGAAATTGTATTGTATTGTATTGTATTTAAACATTTATAAAGCGCCTCTAGTAGGGTGAACCGTTCAGAAGCGTTCCCAGTGGTCAAGGCCACAAGAAAAGAAATAGGTTTTGAGAAAAGCAAAAGAAGACGACATGTTACCAATTAAAATTTGAGAGCGAGTAGAAGGAGACAGTGTATTCTAGAGAGAGGGACCAATTGAGGCAAAAGATTGGGACTGCGCCATAGCTGTTCTAGTATGAGGAACTAAAAGATCTACTCTGTTCGAGGAGCGAAGTGGACGATGTGAGGAGACAGAAAGAGGCCGATGAATTACATCAGTTAAATATCTAGGGGCAAGACCCCGCTGTGTCTTGGACACTGGAATGAGGATTTTGAACTTAATACGTGCAGAGAGAGGAAGCCAGTGCAGTTGCTGAAACATAAAGGACGAAATGTGTGAGTAGTGTGGCAAACGTGCTATTAAGGACTGACTGCATTTAGGACTGACTGCAGAGGCATGAGACGGACCTTAGGAAGACCAATAAGAAGCGAATTGCAGTAGTCAATTTGGGAGCAAATGAAAGCATGGACCAGCATGGTGAAAACAGAACAGCTTCATAAACATTGAAACCTTCACGCAAGATCTTCTTTTCAGACATCGTTCTAAATCCTCCAGCCTTTCTTCCTACAACACCACTCTCTCCATGCTCCTTGACAAACACATTCCTATCATTGCCAAATCTGGCTCTCACTCTAACAACCGTTTGTATAATTCCTATCTTCAGGCCATCAAATCTGTCCGTTGATGCCTTGAGCCCGCTTAAAAATGAACCCGTGAATAACTACCACAACCTACTGGCTATGGCTATAAAGAGGTTTTACTCCGCATTAGTTCATTCAAACGGATCTGGAAAACTATAAGATCTGGGAAACTATATAAGAGATGTATATAGTTAGCAAATGAATTTTTATGCAGATTTCAGATTGTTTTATTGATCACAATGTGACAAAATACATTTTCAGAAAGTCATATGCAATGGTGCCAATAGGTAAACCCATAAGGCACAGTTGCTCCCTTGTTCGTATTGTACTGTATTGTATTTAGAAATTTATAAAGCGCCTCTCGCAGAATAACTAAGGTATTCAGCTCTAGGCGCTCTCAGCACAGAAGCCCCGGGGAAACAGAATTGCCTTTAGGGAAAGCGAGACCGTTGAGGAAAAGCCAGTCAATAGTTTGGCCCTGAGTAGAGGGGAAGGTCATTCCAGATCGTGGAACCCACTTACAGAATTGTATATTGAATTTATAGTAATCGTAATGTCAAGAATTCTACTCCTCCGGAAAAAAAGCTAGGTTGTGGGAACCTGCTTATTCACAGAAACTTTGTCAAAATTAAATTAATGGGCAGGTGAGGTCAGATTCTGCTTCAGGTTAAGATCCATAGTAGACAGTATGTTCTGTTGTAGTACTTACCTCTCTTTTCTCTGGCTCTGAATCGATATCACTAGTGGAGCTTCTCAAATGCAAGCTGTTACAGGAAGTGCATCACAGTTGCCTTCATCCAGCAATTTTCAATGGACTTTTGTCTAACGCTGTCCCAGCCTTTCTTGAATAAATAATTAATTTCTTTTATACTGAGCTGTGTTAGAAATTCTGCAATGTCTGAAAATGTGTGTGACACAATTGCCAAAATCAGCTGCCATCAATATTTCTTTAATTTTTAAATAATGCCCTAATCTAAAAGCTGAATCATATTGTATTGTATTGTATTGTATTGTATATGGGCATTTATAAAGCACCTCTCGTGGTATAGGCCATTCAGAGGCGCTCCCAGTGCGCGAGACCCCGAGAGAAAAAGCAGGATTTAAGGTGAGAAAAGGAAGAAGCAACGCTACCAGAGAGAATGGTGGTCTGGACAGAAGGGGGAAGTTGGTTCCAAAGTGAGGGACCTATGCAGGCAAAGGACCTGGATTGAGCCATAGTAGTCCTGACACGAGGAACTAAGAGGTCAAGAAGATCGGAGAGGACGCAGCGAAGCAGCAGAATGAGGCCGCAGAATTTGATCACACAAGTACTGTGCAGCAAGACCCAGTTGAGATTTAAGCACAAGAAAAAGCACTTTAAATTGTATACGGGCAGAGAGAGGGAGCCAATGGAGTTGTTCAACCATGAAGGTGGAGATATGAGAGAATCGAGGGAGATGGGCAATGAGTCTAGCAGCAGCATTGAGTACGGATTGGAGAGGAGAAAGATGGATCTTGGGAAGGCCAATAAGGAGAGAATTACAATAGTCAATTCGAGAGCACATGAATGCATGAACAATCGAGGTGAAGGTGGAGGATGAGACAGACTGCCGAATAGCCCGGAGACACCATAAGTGGAAGTAAGAGGAGCAGGTGAGATTAGAAATGTGCTCAGCAAAAGTAAGCGAGCTATCCAGGGTGACGCCTAAGTCACGAACACTGGATGAGAAAGTGCAGTGAGGAAACCTGTCAGACAGGAGCACGAAATCAAGCTTTTGGAGTTGCTGGGGGGGATGCCAAACCAGATGAATTGGATTTTGGAAGAGTTTAAAGAAAGATGATCATTTGAAGACATCCAGCAATGAAGATCTTGGGAGAGAGCCTCAATGGAATCAGTTAGAAGGAGTTGAGCAGATGGAGGCTCATGGACAAAAGCCTGGACATCATCAGCGAAAAGGTGAATAAGAGAGAACCGAGGGTGATGAGTAGAGAATAAGAAAGGAATGTCAGCCGTATAAAGAATGAAGAGAAGCGGGCCAAGGACTGAGCCCTGAGGAACACCAAGTTTGACCGAGACCCACTGAGTTCTAGAATCACCGGATATGATCATTTGAGAGCGTTCAGACAGGTAAGACCAGAACCAAAGGAGAGGAGTGCCCTTTAGTCCAAGGCGCTGGAGCAGGATTTTATGGTCAACCATGTCAAGGCTGAAAAAACGTCATAAAGAGCCAGAAGAGTAAGTTGAGACTTGTCAACAGCAGAATAGATCTCAGATAGCATGGAGAGGAGGGCAGTTTCTGTAGAGTGGTAAGCTCTGAAACCAGATTGGTAAGGTGGGAGAAGTCCAGAGTTCTCTCGATAAGGAAGAAGCTGCATAGAAACTAGCTGTTCAAGAGTCTTAGAAAGAAAAGAGAGGTTGGAAATGGGTCGATAGTTCTCACAGAGGTTGGGTTAATGGTTGGTACTTTTAAAACCCTTGTGAGTTTGAAATGATTCATCCCCTATTAAGTTTCCATTTTTGTCACTTACTCTTTGAGAATTTGGCCATTTAGCAGCATTTCCATTCCTGAGCAAACCGCTTGTGCATTGCATTGTCTATTTCAGCCTATCTGCAGACTAGCATGCAGGTTTCTGTTCGACTTCCATGGTAGAATTGATATTTATACAAAACTTTTCAGTTTATGTTCATTTTTAGCATGGTTAAAAGAATGGTATTTTCAGTTTAGATTCATTTTTGATGCATGTTTGATTAAAAGTTTAGATTCAAAACGAATCAAACTGAAAAGGCATGACCATTGCGTTTGAAACATCGGCCTGGGTTTCTTCACTGTATGCTTGCTGCTAGATATTCTACACTAAGAACTACACTGTAAGAACTTTGGTGCTTCCCCAGACTATTATACTAGGTTAATAAATTTTAATATGTTATGTATTGTATATCTATATTACTCTTTATATGCTATATTTCATATATCTAGTGTGACAAGATATTATTATTAATTATATATTAATATTAATTACTATGTTTCATATTTCTGGTGTGACCCTAAAAGTAAACCTTTTACAGTCAGAATAATTTACTCTTGCTCTAAATTGCCATGGCTTTGATGAACTGTAGAGAAAGTGCTGTTTTATTTTGGTTCTGCAGTCATTCTGTTGAACTGGATTGCGTGATGGATATCATTTTGGAAGAGATGCAGGATGTTGAGTCATCTTGCATCGATGAAGTCATTTTGCCAGAGAAGGAAGATGACTTGCAGGTTGCCTTTCATACTAAATCAGGTTTGACTTTCCTAATACTGACCTTCTTCTTATGCTTCTCTTGATCTTTGACTGCTGTCTTCACAGCTCTGTTGCGTATTTCTTTTATTTTCATCTAATAGTATTCATTTATTCATTCATTCTGGAAAGGCCACTCACATATAATTATGATTTTGAGTGGTACTACTTACTAGGGCTGTGAACAGGCCCCAGAATAACAGGGCAATTTATAGGCCACTCACATATGATTATAATTTTATTGGTACTACTTAATAGGGCTGTGAACGGGCTAGGACATAACCGATTTTGGTTTTTTGCCGCTCCAAGTTAATTGTCAGGAATCATGATCTGTTGGAGCAGCACTTTGGTACGTAATCTAGGAGTGACTTGAATGCCTTGAGAAGTCATTTGGCACCACTGGCTCTGCTCTTCTGGTTTTCTGCCTTTTTCTTTGACCGCTCCAAAACCATTATTATTGGTCCAACTCACACACCTTGGTCCTCTATAACCATGGGTCTCCAGCAGCGCTTGGTCTTGGCCAGTGGCCGCACTACCATGGGTCGCGGCAGGTCATTTGACCTGCCTAATTTACTCTTGACCTGTCTTATGTCCTGCTTACTACTTACTGCTGTGCAAAATTCTTTGGAATTTTTAATATCTTTTTTACATTTAGAACATCAGCATCTGTCCCATAACATCACTGGTGCAATTATTAGATCTAATCGAATTTTTAAGTTTTATCTGATGATGATGATGATGATATTCGTTTATTGTTTATAAGGTAAACACGTGCTGTCACACCGCAGCATGGAACAAAGTTGGACAGAGTTTTGAGAGGTAGAAGAAGCTTTGAGAAGTAGGCCTAGTAGGCCTATGTCAATAAAAGTTTATGTTGTAAACTCTGAAATTGTCAATTGGGCTATAAGCGTTCAATAATAATTCTCTTTGTTTTATATATTTAAGTTATGGTGCTTATGTTGAGGTTATGCTGCTTGATGCGTCAAACTCAAACATTAATTTCTTTGACCTGCTGAATAACTCCTGTGACCCTGACGCGACCTGCTGAAATTGTATAACTGGCGTCGCCACTGGTCTTGGCCCCGCTCCTCTTCATCCTTTGTACTGCTGAACTGGCCCCTCCTTTCTTCTTCAGAGGTACTCTTTCTTGCATCGATATGCAATGACACGCAGGCATATACTGACAGCCGGGCTGCAGAGGCTACTGCCATGGTTCAGAGATTACCCAGGGCATCGTTGACCTTGAAGACCTGGCTGAAGTCAAATCGTCTTCTCCTGAACTCCAACAAAACCCAGTTTAGTTGGTTTGCAACCCCATCCAACTCTCAAAGATGGATGTTGCAGATCTATCTCGTCTCTTCCTCTACATTCATTTCTCCACCAGGTCCTTAGCCAGTCACCCGTTCAGCCGTCCTTTGGCTGAAAATCATTTTGGACGGCCATAAATTGTGCATGGACATGACATCCTAAATGTGATATAATGTATAATCCATTCCCCTTCATCTGTGTAAGGATGTTCCTTTTCCAACACAAGATACACTTCTCTAGCAGCTATTTATGATCTAGGATGTGTGTAATTAAGTGCCAATTAGATGAGGTTGTTTCATGGTAATTGGTAACTGATTTGACTACCGGTATATAAATACCTTGACCTTATGAATAACTATAGGGGTTTGGATTGATAACAAGTAACCTTTGTTCCCTAGGCTATTATAATCAAATAAGGGAATTAAAAATTACAATGTGAAGTCCACAGATTGTTGTTTGTATCATTATATATAAAACAAAACTGTTACAATTGTGATCAAAACCCAAAAGTCATACAGTGTAGGGGCATTGCAGACTTTTGCAGTTGGACTCGTACAGTCACGGCATCGGGCAGTCGCGACTTCATATGCTCACGGCATCGGGTGGTCACGACTTTGAATGCTTTTGGACGCCCTACTCTTTAAGGCCTTGCTTTTGTTTGTGTAACTGTCTTACCGGTTGTGCCCCGATCTACGTAAAAAAACTCTGTGTCCTAATTTCCACTGGCCCTGTTTGCCGTCGTCAGTGATCGGCAGCACACAGAGACCTGGTTGTCCCCAAGACCTGAACCACCACTGCACAGTTTCACAGTTGTTGGCTCTGCCTCTGGGAAGCCCTCCTCCGATGGTAGCTTCTCTCTCTGTCTCCTCTTCTCTTCAGAGGCGCGTTTAGAGAAAATGGGGCCCTAGGCGCAAACATTTATGGGGGCCCTTCTGAACATGTAGACTGAGCAGCGGCGACGATCTTGTTTGACAGGTGGGACACGAACTGATCTGGTCAAAAAGAGGTGAAAAATTGTTTGACCTTTTTTTGGTGATTCTTCAAAACTTGGAGGGGAAACAACTGTATACTGTGTCCCCTCTGTTAAAGGTGGGGTTTTTACTCCCTCGAGCCCCCGGGACTGCTGCCCATGAGACTGAGAGTTTGAAACTCTGGTGGTGTTTAGCCAATCATGTGCAATACCCCACAAAGTTGAACTTGAAGCAGTTTTTTTGTGAGTGTTGTTGACCCTGTAATTATTAATACTTTCTAAGCTATTTCAAGGAATGTGAAGGTTTAATATTATATTTTATAATTGAAGAAAATATCTTCATTCGTTTGGGGCCCTCCGAGATTTCGGGGCCCTAGGCACGTGCCTTGTGTGCCTATGTGTAAGCGTGAGGTGTTTAGCACACAGACCATTTTTGCATCATCAAATTATTTTTTGCAAAGATCATTATTATCCCCCAAAACATATTTGTTGACTTTACAGTACACATGGTAGAAGTTTATAAATACTTCAGTTTGCGTAGAGTCCTATAGAGCCTGACGTTAATGCTACAGTTTGGCAGATACTGTCTTTGATTGATAACTAACCTTGAGATATTTGTATTTCAAGAATAAGAGAGGAGGTGACTAGTTTTATGACTTATTTTGCAGCTGTTGGGTATTCTTTGATTTACTTAAGACAAGATTACCTTTTATCTGTACTAAAATAAGTTCTACTCTATAAATTTTTTTGAGCCATATTATAGCAAATTACTGAATTTGAGTACTCGTTGACAGAAATAACTATTTATGTTTTTTATTGCTGTTATTAATAAATAATAAGTGTTTTACATGGACCATTACTGTTTTAGAAGTTCCTCAATGTGAGGTGTCTACAGAAGTGTTTACAGAGCCACCTGTTAAGAGGATAAAGAGTGACACAGACCGGCTGTTGTCTCCAAGAGAAGCCATGATTCTCCAAGTAAGGAAACAGATTGACTGGTTTGAGTACTTATAATAAATAGCAAACGGAAATAAGGATGTAGATGGTGATGATGATAATACTTTCAATATTAAGCAGTGTTTGCTCACATTTGGGTGTCAAAATTGTAGTAAGATGCTGTCGTGTCCACTGTGAGTGGTACCCGACTGCCCTTCAGTTCATCAGTAGATAAATACTTTAATAATCAAGACTGTAAAATAATTGCACTTCCTTAGGCCAAAAAAAATGGTGTGTTTCCGGTAACGCGACCGAGTCACTTTTTTCGCGCGACTCGGATAATTTTGGAGTTGCAGATTTCCAACAATTGAAAATATTGCATTCAGTGCCAGACGTGCAGAATTGTGACATTATACGTGTGCTCACTAAAGCAGATGGAAATCAGCGGTCTTTCTATGTAAATAAGTGCACCGTTAATTAGAGCAATAAATGGGCTGTAAGTTTCCCACGGTCAGTTCTTACAAACGCGGGAGAGTCAGGGAGATAATAGACCCGAAAGTCAGCATTTTTCCCACGGTTTCTCGCCAGCGTTATTTCCCAAATCAGATCAATCAATCAATCAATCAACCAATTTTTTTATTGCAACGATATAACATACATCAGTTCAACATTGGTATGTTACAAGAAAACGTTGACAAAGGGAAGGCCCAGAAGATTGTCGTATTCAATGTTTCAGCAACATCTACGATTATCATACGTACCAAAGTAGGCCTAAAAGTAAAGCTTCCTTTATAGCAACCAGCCTCAAGGTCAGCCTCAAGCCTCCTAAGCAACCAGGCTACTTAGCAACCAACCTCTATAGCATTTAACCTTAGCAACCATAACCATCCTTCTTGGCAACCAAACTTTGCAGAGGCGGATTAAGGCATGTTCAACATGTTTGGCCGAACAGGGGCCCCACACTTGAGGGGCCCCCACACATGTAAAAGAAATTTTTTTTCAATATTTTATAGGTATTGTTATTTGTTAAGTCTAATAGCCTATTGTTACATCACTTCAATTATGATCGACACACGTCTCTTCTATAAAGAAACACCTCTATTGTTAGTAATTTTAAATTATTATTTTTATTTTCGTTATTATATAATTATTGCTGTTATTGTTATTATATTTATTATTACGCTTATTGTCATTATTATTAAAATTATTGCTATTGTTATTAATACTGTCAGCATCATCATCATTATTATTATTCGGCATTGTGCATGAAAGGCGCCAAACATAGATTCATTGGGCGCCATTATAATTATTTAACGGTCTTGAAGGGGAAACGACGCGCAATTTGGTACCTCCACTTTCTAGACCAATTAACGCCTCTGACCTGACTGTACCTTAAGTTCTATGTGATACAATATAAAATGACGCCATTTTATTGTGTACACTCTACAGTGTACACTTCAGTCGTTGGGGCCCCCACAGTTTTACTTAACAGGGCCACCACATTTGTTAATCCGGCCCTGAAACTTTGTAGCAAACAGCCTCAATGTCAGCCTCTTTAGCACTCAGTTCAGAGTCAGACTCGGGCCGAGTCTTTAGCAACCAGCCTCCTTAGCAACCAGTGTTCTTAGCAACTGTCCTCCGTAGCAACCGCCATCTTTAGCAACCACTTTCTTAGCATCTGCATCCTTGGCAACCACCCTCCTTAATTACCAGCCTCCTTAGCAACTACTTAACAACCGTCCTTAGCAACCGCCATCGTTAGCAACCAGTATTCTTAGCAACAGCGTGCCTTTGCAACCAGCCTCCATAACAACCAGGCTCCATAACAACTGTTTTCGGGCCTCTGCTGAATATCGATCTCTGAAGAACCCCTCGGACACGGTTTTGGTCCGCTATTCCGGGGTCCGCTATATATGCCCTATATACTGGTACATACCTACATATATGCACACATACAGAGATACATACATACATGCATACATACATACATGCATGCATACATACATACATAGAGTATGCATGCATACATACATACATACAAGTATGCATACATACATACATGCATATACACATGTATGCATACATACATACATACACACAAGTATGCATACATACATACATACATACATACATACATACATACAAGTATGCATACATACTTACATGCATACACACATGTATGCATGCATGTATGTATGTATCTCTGTATGTAAGTATGTATGCATGCATACTGTATGTATGCATGCATGCATGTGTGTATGTATACATGTATGTATGTATATCTGTATCTCTGTATATGTGTATGTATGTAGGTATGTATATAGGGCATACATAGCGGACCCCGGAATAGCGGACCCCCAAAATAGCATTGTATAAAAATATTTTACCAAAAAAAATATTTTCCTACCTACCTGCGTACCCAGTTTTTAAAAACTCTGTTACTGGAAACACACCATTATTTTTTTGGCCTTACACACTGCATGTTTGTAGTTGACTGGTCACTTGCTAGACTGCTAGTTGTTAATCGCCATGATTCATATGATTAAATGTATTATATTAATAATTACTGCGTATTATTCAAAAAAGATATTGGAGGCATTGAATTAGACATTAGGTTAATTACAGTGTAATGACATCATGCCTAAAAATAGCATCAGTAATGCTTTCGAAATATTTGTTGACAATTTTGGGTCCAGATTCTTGACGGATTTTGAGTTTCATTGTGAGAAAAAGTCTCTGAAGTTATGGGAAAATGCACACAGATGTCGGCGGTTTAAAGGCGTGTTTTGGACAATACAAATTATGAGCTTTCTTCTTCTATCGGCGAAATTATTGACCAATTTGAAGGTCGGTACTGAACACAATGTATGGAATAAGCCATGTGCTTGATGGAGAGCAAATTCTGCTGTGAAATCCTGCGTATAGGATTCAGCCATTGTTGGATTGCTGATGAAGTTGAAGAGGCAAGTGAGGCAATATCTTTTCATTTAGTCTTTTTGTGTAAATAGCTTGATAATTGTCATGTGACAGTATTACAATTTTGTTGAATGAAAGCTTATTGATTATGATTATGTAGAGTGAGAAGCTTGCTGATATTCAAATCAAGCAAAATTACATGATAAAAATAGTTTGATAGCAAAAAAGGGGCATGTCTGTTGATCAACCGACTGATGATGAACGATATTTAATCCAAATCAATTCATCCAATCTAGTTCAGATTTATTATTTTCAATTTCTAGACATCATGCTGAGGATGGATACTAGTCAAAGTCAGCATCAGAGGTGGAACTAGTCACCATCCAGGTCATGGTCAAGGTCAACGTTTAGATTATCATTTCAGCAAGACATCATTCAACCAGCCGACAGTGGCTTCTAATGATAAGCACTGGAACTAGCAAAAGCATTCACCAGAAAGGACATTACATTTACTGGGGACATATGGTGTTGATCGCCTGACACTGCAGTTGCACCAGGTCCTGGTAGACACCTTCTTCCTTACCAAGGCTACTGACAGGCAATTTTCATCAGACTCACATGTCAGACAAAGGTGCAGAAGCTGTGCCAAGCATGAAAACTCAAGAGACTGGCAGATACAAAGACAATGCGTCTGTAACCTGTGCGAGAAATGCAGTAACCATCATTTGGTATTGCAAGAGTGATATATATAAATTAGCTTTTGTTCACAATAAGACATACAGGGTGGGCCAAAAAAAAGTAACCCCCTAAAAAACAGTGGGTGGACTCAGTAAAAGTGATATAACTTTGGTTCTCTTTTAAATATTTTGGTGAAATTTGGCTGTTATACATAAATATGAATTACTTTTTAGCCAGTAAAATTTGATATAAAAATTCTTACTTTTGGCCGAAATATTAGCAAAAACGTCTAGGGGGTTACTTTTTTTTGGCCCACCCTGTACATTTTAAAACCAGAAGTCTGCTGATTCAGAAAATATATATTTTATGATACTTAACTGTAACCCTTGTTGTGCTGTTGTTGTTCTACTGTCAATTTACTTAAATTCAGGCAAGATGGGTTAAACAGTGAAAAACATAAAATAACAACAGATCAGATACTTTTATTTTTTATTCATCTGAAACAACACCAGCACTGTCCAGTGGCAAATGAAATCTTGTTTCAAATCTTGGAAGGTGAAAATCAGTCGGAGCGTATTTTTTAGGTGGAAAGTAAGCAATGTCCTAATGGGCAGTTAGTATATGCGCTTAGGCCAAATTCAACAGATGTTGTTCAACTGTCTGCCGAGTAATCTCAGAAAAACTAAAGTGATTGTGCTTGGTAACCATCAGCAGCTTCAAAAGATGGACTTGCATAATTTTAAGCTTTCCTTTCCAAATGTCTTCTTCTGAGTATGACACTGGATTAAGAATTGACGTTCCATGAGTATGTGAAGACAATATGTCAAACATGCTTCAGTCATCTGTGCTAGAACCACAATATACACCAATTGCTTTCTATCAAAGCTGCTTCTACTCTGATGCATGCGTTTATATGCAGTGGGTTTGATTATGGTAATACCATTTATGTGGGCCTCCATCTTTCTTGGATTAATCAACTTGAATCCATTTTATAAGCTGCAGCTCAGCTAAATGTTTTAATTCCAAAGTGTGTCTTATATTTTTATAATTACTGTAGGAAGAGCTGCATTGGTTGCCCCTGTGAAGATGCATTGATTTTAAGATTCTTTTAAATATAAGATTATACTGATGCATAGCTGCCTGGCTCCTTTCTACCTATGAAAGCTATGTATTCCAGTATCATTACCTGGCTGCAGATCTCTTTGTTCTGCAATGTAGGGTAATCTGGTTGTTCCGTTGTGACGTACTGCCACATGAAAGCTTTGGCCTCTCATCCTCGAACTGGATTGCGATCTGTGACAAGAGCGTGTTTTACTTTCTATGCCTCTATTTCGCAAGCAGTTGAAGACCTTTATGTTCAAGAGTTTGGAAGCACCTCTGATGAGTCTTCTTGAAGAGATGCAATATAAATGAGCGCTTGCAATTACAATTACAGCACCTCCTACCCCATGGGTCTCGGCTTCACAGGCAATGGACAACTGCCCATTATTGAGCTGCAAGTCTGTGACTAAGCAATCTACCTAAATCATGATGCTTCTTCGGTCACATTTTGGATATTCGACCGTTAAATTCATGGCCTGAGTGTGAATGGGTTTCTGAGGCCCAGTGACAGTCCTACACAGTTTACTTCTATCTGCCCAATCTCCAGTTAATTCAGTTTTTGTGACTAACTCTTGTGTGCACTGTGCAGGGGTTCTCAAATGGGGGTAAGCATACCACTGTACCACTAGTGGTACACCAGGTGGCGCTAAGTGGTACGTGAACAAATTCAGGAAAAATGTAATTTTCTATGAGTTTATGCCCTTCTTTCTTTTATTAGCTATTGACTATTGACACTATTCTACGTCCACCATATGCTTCTTTTTCTTTAAGTTTTCTAAGTATTTATGCCCATCTTTCTTTGGTTAGCTATTCTACATCCACCATGTGCTTCTTTTTCTTAAAAGTTTAAATTTTTTCTGCGCTAATTGCAAGCGTACTTCATGCTCGCCTATTGTTTTTGATCTGACCTTTGCTGATGGTATGCCAACATTCAATTTTTTTACCTGGTGGTACAATAAACAGAAGACGGCCGATGCACAAAAGACATAAAACGTAGGATTGGTCTGGCATCAGCGATGTTTGGTAGACTGAACAAGATGTGGAGAACAAACAGCATATCGATAGGAACCAAGATGAAATTGTATGAAACTTTTGTCATCCCAGCGCTGCTATATGGATCTGAGTGTTGGTGCCTGCGCAGAGAGGCAGTGCCGTCTTAACGCATGGGCAATGTGGGCAGTCGCCAGGGGCCCCACGCTTCTGGGGGCCCCAAAAGACCACAAAAAAATTATGTGTGCATGCACATATGACCTCCGCGCGCAACAGATGTGAGGCTTCTTAGCTATTGATGCAGAAATGGCAAACGGTTTTTAGGAATAACTCACTTAATTATTGTTCTACGGTATTGCTCTATTATTTATATCGTCTATGGAAGCAAATGACAGTCGTCTGCTTTAATAATTACAATGCATATAGCCATAGGCGTAGACTCGGGGGGGGGGCAGCCGGGCCACGTGCCCCAAATAATTGAGATGGACTGTACACCCAATGCAACAAGTGTAGAATGAATAACCAAAAGCCCCATGTGCACCAATATTTTAGACAAGTTTACGCCAGCGCATACAGCGTTAATTTGAGCTTAATTGAGTGTAATATTTGAAAACAATTGGTTCTGCTGAGCTAAACAAAAAGTGTGAAGATTTGGCTAATGTGAACTTGATTATGGTGACCTTCTAAATGAATGCACTCATCTCAAGCACTACATGGTTCTTGATGAAAAATTGCGAGACTCTCCGTGCGTTGTACAGAAAGTAACTTCGGACAACTTGAAATCTCTGTTCCCCAATGCTGAAATTCCACTCAGAGTGTCCATGTGCATCATAGTGACCAAGTGTACATGGAAACCTTCATTTTCAAAATTGAAACTTAATAATAATAATAATAATAATAATAATAATAATAATAATAATAATAATCTGGCAAAATGACATCTTGCACGAAAGCGCGTAACAGAAAATACAGTTAGTCATAGTACATCTTAAACAAATAAGTTTTAAGGTTAGATCTGAAGATCGAAAGTGACGAGAACTTGCGGATAAAATCCGGGAGTTTGTTCCATTCAGCTAATGCAAAAGCTCGATTTCCAAATTTTCTGAATGTTCGAATTATGGCGAAGTCACCTTGAGATGACGATCGCAGTCCTCGTCTGGCTTAAAGAGAACAACATGGAGTAGGCCTAACAAGTGAAGAGACGTATACTTGTAAAGAATCAGCTTCGCAGCACAATGGGGCAGCAGCGTTTGAACTGGCTGTCACTCATGTGCATAGAAAATGACATCCTGCACACCATTGACTTCAAGCCACTTATAAATCGGTTCACCGCAAAGAAATTTCGTAAACGTTTGTGTTGATTAATAATAAATAATTCATACGGTACCATATCTGTCTGTATCATACTGTATGGTGTACCAATTAATTATCATTTAGATGTTGAAATATTTGTGCTTTTCAAGGCTGATGTTATATTGAATAATTGTTCAAAAGTTTATGTTGATTAATCTTCGATTTTCTGTATGTTTCATTATGTTTAAACATTCATTTTGTTACAAAGCGAATGTTGAAAGTACCAACAAATCTATAGGTTTTAATTTAATTTAACATTTAATTTTTATCCATGTGGGTGGGCAGGGGCCCAGTGCATTGCTTTGCCCAGGGCCCACAATGCTGTTAAGACGGCACTGCAGAAAGGATGAGAAGAGATTGCTGGTGGCAGAAATTAGCTGGCTATGGAGAATACTGGGCAGAAGTTGAAGAGATAAGATCCGATATGAAGTAACCAGAGAGGAGCTGGGGCAGAGGAAGACAATGGTGGACAGGATCAGGAAGAGAAGGCTCACATGGTTCGGACACGTAACAAGAATGGACGACAAAAGGCTCCCAGCTGCAGCTCTAAATGGCCATGTAGAGGGAACACGAAGCCGAAGAAGACAAACAAAGACATGGATGGATAGTGTAAAGGAGGATTTAAGGGCACAGGGCTTGAACATGAGGGATGCCATTGATAAAACCAGGGACAGAACGATGTGGAGACGTCATGTTGAGGCCTCATCGTCGGTGCACACCTGACGGAAGAGAGAGAGAGAGAGAGAGAGAGAGAGAGAGAGAGAGAGAGAGAGAGAGAGAGAGAGAGAGAGAGAGAGAATAAAAATAAAGTTTGAGAACTGCTGCTTTAGTGGGTGAACTAAGACAGACTACAAGATCAGGAGAACAGTTAAGAGTCAAGTCAGATTGTGAGCTTGTGGGAGAGTGAGACTTTCTTTGCCAGAGTTCTGTAAAGGCTTGGTCAAGATCTCCTGTGTGTATTCAGTGACTGCTGACTACAGGGATTGAAACAGAACCAGGATGCATTAACTTGTTATTTATAATGATGACCATGACAATGATGAAAATGACCATAATGATGAAGTAGCTGTGGTGGTGATTAAGGTGGTGACTGTGATGAAGAAGATAATAATTATGGTAATAGTGGTGATGATGATGATAACAACAATGACAAGTGGGATGATTTTTATGACCATGATGATGATTCTGATGGTGATCATGATGATGTTGATGAGGAGGATGAACATAATGTGTTTAACAGCAATTGGTGACTAGCATTGGAAGAGTGGTTTGCAATCGTTTGGATGCCATGGACGAGAAACTGGAAGGCATCTGCATCAACAGCAAATACCTTGAGGACAAGTTGGAGCAAATGATTCAGAAAGGACCTAAATATCAAAACTCGATTCCTAACAACAACCAAAAGAATGTGTATGTTCTTGTTTCTCAGGTGTTGTGAAGTAAAGCATTAATGAACAGATTTTTAAAAATTCAGTTCTTTATTTAGCTACTGGGTAATTGTAAAGCAAAGCATTATTGAACTGCAAGGAGCTGAAGGAGATTAAAACGGTTAAAGGGAAGAGAGCAGCAGAAGACTTTTTACCCTGCTTTCTAACAGTGCAATATATTGCTTTCAATAGCAGATGAATGCAATTGGTGAGCCCAGAATCAGTGTGATTCTCCTTACAGAATTTATTTTAGTTATAGTTACAGTTATCACCTTGTCACCTTGTGCTGTCAGCTCGTGGAGCTCTAGCGACCGTCCTGGTGAACACACTCCACCATCTCCTATTCGATGACAAGTCTCTCAATTCCGCCAAATTCATGCCAGTTACATCTTGTATCTCATCCATCCATCTCCTCCTTGGGCGACCCAGTCTTCTCCTCCCCTCACCGCACGCCAGCATCATTTCCTTCTCCAGACCATCAGATCGCATAACATGTCCAAAGAACCTTAGCTTCATTCTTGTCGCAGTTTGTTTTAACGACTCTTCATTCTCAACTCCAATCTCCTCTCGTATTGATTCGTTCGTTCTTTTCTCAGTCCAAGATATTCTCAGCATCTTCCTCCATATCCACATTTCACAAGCGTTAACCTTATTTTCCATGTTCTTTGTCATTGTCCACGTCTCGCAACCGTACAGTACCGTAGGAAAGATTAGTGCTCTCACGAGCCTTTTTTTGGTTTCTATGCTCACATGTTTGTCTTTCCATATCTTTTCCAGTCCGGTCATTGCAGCTTTCCCTATAGCAATCCTTCGTTTTATTTCTGGATCACACTTTCCCTCCTTTCCAACCAGTGATCCTAGGAATGTGAAGCTTTCTACCACCTCTATTTCCTCTCCGTCTATCTCAAAACTATCCCAATCTGCTGTTGTCATGACCTTTGTCTTCTTTATGTTGAAGTATAAACCAGCTTTTTCACTTTCTCTCCTGACCCTTCTTATCAGTTCTGCCAAATCCTCTTTTCTTTTTGCCATTAATGTTGTGTCATCCGCGTATCTAAGGTTATTCAGTGTCTTTCCAGCAATTTTTACTCCCTCAATTGCCCCCTCCAGTTCTGCCTTTCTCATTATTCTTTCAGCATATAGATTAAACAGGAATGGAGACAAGATGCATCCCTGCCTCACTCCTTTCTTGATTCTGAAATTGTCAGTGTCTCCGTATTCTGTTCTTATCACCGCTATCTGGTCTTCATATAAACCCTTTAGTAACATTATCAGGTGTTTCGGAATTCCCATTTCAAGCAGGGTTTTCCACATTAAATCATGGTTAATGCAGTCGAATGCCTTGCTATAGTCAATGAAACAGATGTGAACCTCCTGTCCATACTCCCTTTGTCTCTCCATTATCCACCTCATGTTGGCTATATGGTCTCGAGTTCCACGAGATTTCCTAAACCCTGCCTGGTTCACCGGAAGTTCTCTTTCAATTGTGCCTTCCATTCTTTTGTGAATTATTTTCAGTAATATTTTACTAGTGTGTGATATCATTGCTATCGTCCTATAATTTTCACACTCCCTCGCATCTCCTTTCTTGAATATAGGTATAAAGATCGACTTCTTCCAGTCCTCCGGCCATTCTCCAGTTGCCCATATTTGATTGCACAATTTTGTTATTGTTTTTATCATCGCATCATCCCCTGCTTTTATCAGTTCTATAGGTATCCCATCTTGACCGGGTGCCTTATTGTCCTTGAGTTGTCTGATTGCCCATTCTACCTCCGCTTCCATGACCTCCGGTTCCTTTTCATACTCTGTTACGTCAATTTGTTCTTTTTTGACTCGTTTGTCTTCCCTATACAACTCCTCCGTGTATTCTCTCCATCTATGCTTTATCCCTTCTTCATCGCAGATTACATTTCCATCTCCTGCCTTCATTGAGCCCATTCTAGGTGCAAATTTTCCCGTGATTGTCTTTACTTTTGAGAACATTTCCTTGGTTCGTCCCTTCCTTCCCTCGTCTTCCATTTCTCTGCATAATTCGTTTAGATGTATTTCTTTATCTTTCCGTGCTTGTTTTTGGAAGGCACTGTTCAGTGCCCTTACCTTATCCTTTTCTCCTGCCTTCTTTGCAGCCTTCCTATCAACCGCCATGCATATGGCTTCTCTCGATAGCCATGTCGTTGTTGTGATTTTCTTCTTCTTTGGAATGTGCTTATCTGCGACTTCGACTATTGTTTTCTTCATCCTCTCCCATAGGTTGTTCGAATCCTCTTCCTCTTCTATCTCATCTCTCTCTAGTACTTCAAACCGATTCTTTATTTCCATCCTGTATTCCAGTGTGATACCCTTGCAGTCGTATCTGATCAATCGATCTCCTTTCTTTATCTTTTTCAATTTCGTTCTCAGTGTTGCTACCAATAGCTCATGGTCAGTTCCACAGTCCGCTCCTGGCCTTGTTCTCACATCTCTTATTGTGCTTTTCCATCTTTTGTTTATCAGTATGTAGTCAATCTGGTTTCTATGCTTCCCATTCGGTGACGTCCATGTGTACAGTCTTCTCTTAGGCTGTTCGAACCAAGTGTTCATAATTCCTAAGCCATTCCCTTTGCAAAACTCAACAAGTCTTTCTCCTGCTTCATTCTGTTCACCCAGGCCATGACTACCTAATGTGTCTCCATCGCCTCCGGTGCATTGACCCACCTTCGCATTGAAGTCACCTATGATCACTAGTACGTCGCCCTTCGGAGTTCTGTCCACTGTACTTTGCAGGCTGGTGTAAAAACCCTCGTGTTCCTCTTCTAACGATATCGATGTTGGAGCATATACCTGTATAATGGTTATGTTGACCTTTCTTCCTCTGAATCTTACACTCAAAATTCTATCACTCACTGTATCATATCCCATTATCGCATTTGCGCTTGACTTGTCACACATGATTGCAACTCCATTTTTTCCTCTCTCTTTTTGTCCTGACATTATTATCCTGTATCCATTCCAACTGAAATGTCCTTGTCCCTTCCACCTTGTCTCACTTAATCCTAGGATTGCTATGTCTAATTTCTTCATCTCTCCCTGTATCACGTCCATCTTTCCGCTCTGCATACTTCGCACGTTCCATGTGCCCAACTTCATCTTCTGCTTACAGCTCAGGTTGAGTCTTTCCCCTCCGAATCGATCCACCTCTAGACGTCCTTTCGGCTTTAGTCCTGTTGCTTCATTAGATCGAGGGGCCCTTGACTCTCCGTCTTGCTCTTCCCCAGTAGCTTCTAAGTCACGCTCCGGCCTGGGAGTCCCACCATTCGCAACTATCACCGTTTTTGGCTATTTATTTACAGTTATAGTTAATGATTTTTTATTTTAGTTATAGTTACAGTTATAGTTAGTATTATTTTTTAGTTATAGTTATAGTTATAGTTACTGGACTTTCATTTTAGTTAATTTTAGTTAGTACATAATTACAAGTGACCCCAATGGCACTCCTCCTGGTCCATATATGGGGTCATCGATTAATTATGTCAGCAAATTTTAGGCAGTTTTTGAGCTCCTCCCCTTGTCATCAACTGTCAAACATTCAAGAACCCCCTAACAAAATTATGTCACCATGTTACCCCACCATCAGAATATTTCTATGACTATAACATGCAAAAAACTGAAATTGCCAAAAAACAAAACGTTGTTATTCAGATTTTAATTTGATACTTAATGGCTACAGTACTTGTGTAATCACTGTCTGTCACAGATATTTAATGGATTTTTCCCATTAAAAAATACAATCTCGTTTTCTTTTAAATGTATATTCAATTTGATTTTTATTATGAACATTTCGAATTTGAACATAACTTTTTTATAGTATTCCTTTTAACACAGAAAATCAAAATCAAAACAGGTTTCTCACTCTAAAATTAACAATCGATAGAAAAAATATCTTTTCATCAAAAAGAAACTCGAAATATTAGATTTTCGAAAAGAAACCTGAATATTCGGAAGGAGAATATGCAGCACATTTTCTCATTTTATCTCGGAACAATAAACAGGATAGTTTAAAACGAATAAAATATCGCGTTTGATCAAATTCGCCATGTTTATCGATATTGCACTTTTTTTTATTTCATTAACGAAAATACCTATGAATTTTCGTTAGTGTTATTTTCGTTATAGTTATAGTTATAGTTAATGATATTTTTTAGTTACAGTTATAGTTATCGTTAACGAAATCATTTTTGGTTCGTTAACGAACATTTTCGTTATCGTTAACGTTAACGAGAATCACACTGCCCAGAATAAGCACTTACAGTGGTTTGACTTGCCACTTCAGCAGGTCCTTACCTCGAAGACTCATCACTGCACTTTGTTTATGTGATGTATCTGAGGTTAAAAAGAAGAGGGATATTCATGTCAAGTTACACCCATGCAAGCGATCTTGGATCCGCCACTGCTCCCAGCACACATGCCTTGGCTTCACAGGAGGCGACAGCCAACTACCAGTTATTAAACTGTTAGACCCTAATTAAGCAGTGTGCATTATGCTTAAAGCATTATGCTTCTTTGACTGGGTTTTGGGCATTGATAGAACAGCTTGGGCGCAACTGTTGGAACGGATACCCGAGCCATAGGGTACCCATTTTACAGCCAAAGTAATATCAGAGCAGTACCCAACTGATGCTTACTGATGGTTCCTCTCAGTGATGTTAAGTAAAAAAGTTAATCTGTGGCATAATCAATTGATGTTGAAGCACTGAAGAATAACTCTGCAGGGTCTTAGTCAATAAAATCTGAGCATGGTTGTTGGTTAGCATCAGATTCAGAGTACCTGACCTGAAAATAATTGTGGTAACATGCTCACAGGAAATGGTTGATACAGGAACTGATTGATAATTTAATTTTCAGGTTGCATTCTGAGTATCACCAAGGCAAAGTTTAAGGCAGCTGCTTCATCACACTTTGGCAACTGGCTTTCAAATATGACTAGTACTGGTATTAGTGTTTGCACCTAAGGTCTTTTGGTGAAGCAGCTGGTCTCTAGAGTATAAACCTTTTTGGGTCATGTTTGAACACTAGTCTCCCTTTGTATGGTAAGTTGCATGGGACTGTATGGCAAATTGGTTGTTGCACCCATGTAAAAGCTACAGGTATTTCCATTCAACTAAAGTCAGACTTCCCAGGTCGAAGGAGGACACCCAACAGTACAAACTATTTTCCATTTAAGCTGTGCTGGTGTGCACATGCACATTATGTTTAAGGATAGCGTGCACAACCATTTTCTACTAGAGCAGAAATTTTGTGAGCATTTATGTTATTTAAAAGTTAAATTTAGCTCAATAATACAGCTGTTGACATGTTTAGCCTACTGTACTTACGTAGAAGACAGACACAAAGTTTCCTTATCCCACATTGCAAAACTACATGGCATGTCAGCTTGCCTAGTTTGAGAAGCATTCTGCAAGACATATACCGGTAGTCATATTCATCAGACCCTCATAATGCATTGGACTTTTGAACTGGTCGCTAGTTCCAATGGGTAGCACAGTGTGCATGCTGAGCTTTGTGAATACAGAGTGTTGACAACAACCTCTAGTTCTGCATGATGCATTCTCCATGATGCAGAAGTCTAAGCTTTACTGCTGTCTCCACTAGCAGTGCACTGTGTGAATATTGTACAGAACAGATGATTGATGATCTTGTGTGCCAGTAATGTGAAGAATTTAAAAGATTGTCAGTATCATCTTGCACTAACTTTTCCAGTTTTTTTTTATTTCTTGGAAAAAAAATGACATTTTTTCCATTTTAAAAATTTAGTTTCTTACGTTTTTAACAGCTATGGTTAATTCTTGTATTACCCGGTAACTTAGTACTTGCTGCTGGTATAAAATGGATACAGTGTTTTGTATTTCTTTTTCCACTTGTTGACAAGCCTTTGCTCAGCTTTAATGCAAACTTGAGGTTTGCACAAAGTAAGAAATGGAGGCATTGTTAGCTTGTCAGAATTAAATAAGTTAATTCAACAATTAATTCTGAACTATTTTTTTTATTATTAGCTTGTCAAGATATAAGTTAATTCAACAATTAATTCTAAACTATTATGTTTTAACTATTCTTTTTTTGTAATAACCTATAAATGTGAATTAGTTGTGCAATGAATGCTTTAGATTGGAAGTTGACTGTGAGTCACAATCTTCTGATATCGCAAAACAGGAGATGAAAATGCTTGGTTAGTTGTCATATATTCTTTAAGGAACTGAGGGTACCCATCATAATCGTAATGTAGCACAGCACGTGTATACCTCTGCCATATATTTAATAATATTTAGCATAATATTTAGAAGTTAGTGATTTCTCTTTATGATTGACTCTTATGAAATTGTTGATGTGCATGCAGTGAATGTATTTTCTAGGGGTTGTCTGAACCTGGTTTGGTTTTGCTATTTTCACTTTTAATCGCTGTTTTGTGTGAGTGAAGACTACATAAATTGCACGTTACTGGTTATTATTGCAGTCAACAGGTTGCTAAGAGCAGCACCGGCCTTAGGGGCATGCGACTTGTGCGGTCGCATTGGCCCACAACTTGGGGGGGAGAGAAAATGTCACAGAAAATTAACATGAACAAGACACCCTAATAATAATAACAATGAAAAACACTTTGACCTGTGTCATGTGGGACCCGTACAGTATACTCTGCACAGGGGCTCGAAATATCCTAAGGCTGGCACTGCTATAGCACTTTAAAATACCACAGCCTGGCGTCCTCTTCTGTTATGTCAAAGAATGTACCTCTAAATGCTGCATTGTTGCAGTTACATTGGATTCAGATGAAAAGGTGCTAACATAGAAAATTGTTATTTTTTATTATTAGCTATATTATTAGTGCCATCTAATTTACTGTCATTTCTGAACAGATTTTATAAACATGTCGGGTGATATGCGGAAGTTCAATTTCATCACCTTGAACCGGGAAGGTCAGTAGATAACTCTTGAGTCTTTATGTGAAGGTAGCTTAGCATTTCTCCTTTTACTGAAAGGACTGAAATGGTCTTCTGCAGCCAATATTTGTCATAACCAGAAGGACAGAATTCAGTTGATCAATCTATTAGAGACACAGCACTTGCAAATTCATTAATTTCTTTATTGAAAGAGTTCCATAGCTGCAAATGCCAATAAACAAATGATGTTATCATTAACTGTTGGTCAGAACTATGAATTTCATTAGCTGTGTGCTACCCCAGTGGCAGTGCTATCATGAAGTCGTTTTTCTGTATATTTTCTGTATATTTAATTCTGGTATTTCATGATTTGGTGATAGAGGATTACCTTCATGGCTCTTGGCTAGGGGATGAGAACAAACCTGAGATGCGAGTCCGAGTGGCCATATCACAACAGTAAGTGCATTTTAGCTATTCTTTGCATCTTGATGATCTTTGTGCTAAGGCAGTTGCCCATAATTTTTTGGACTCTCGAGTAGTTTCTCAGTTGAGAATACCAACCACATTAAGGTAAAATGGAGAGCTATTTATCATAATGCTGTAATTTGCAATTATCAAGAGTACACCAGAAACTCTATAACATGCTCCATTACACACGCATTCTGATATACAGTCAGAGCCATGGAGTACCGTTTTGTTGAGCATTAAAAAATGACCTATTATTACACAACTGTGTTATACAAACTCGGGCAGGTAGTAAGTAAAGAACTGGTGATCTGACATTGACTGATTGTTAGACTGTTATTCTGTTGTACTGTGACGTGTAACTTATAAGCAAGTGTTGCTCCTGTCCTGCTGCTGATGTCTTTGTCAACTAAACTCGGAGATTGCGATTAAAACAATAAGCAATGTATTAACGTGAACGGAGTCGCTAACAGTCGATCCATTTAGCGACTGGTTTCGGCTTGAGGGCTTACTGCTTAGCGGCGGTGGTTCCGGGGACTAAGGGCTTACTGCTTAGTGGCGGTGGTTCCGGGGACTAAGGGCTTACTGCTTAGTGGCGGTGGTTCCGGGGACTAAGGGCTTACTGCTTAGTGGCGGTGGTTCCGGGGACTAAGGGCTTACTGCTTAGTGGCGGTGGTTCCGGGGACTAAGGGCTTACTGCTTAGTGGCGGTGGTTCCGGGGACTAACCAGAATATCCAAGCTATAATTTTGAAGAGAAGCAGATAAGTTCTTATAGAATGAGCATAAAGGTGACAAAAGTTAATAGGCCGTGGTCACCCGAAAGAAGAATTAGGAGGTAAACAAGAATATAAGATTCAGTTAAGTTTTAGACTGAGATGCAGTTTTAGAGATATGGAGTCATGGTGAAGAAACAGAGCAGATCAGAAACAAGTAATAATAATGATAATAATAATCTTTGTTTATTAATTCAAACTGAAAAATATGCAGTAAGATTACATGATATACGTAGTAGTAGTAACAGGAGTAGACTAACTACGGCAGTCATTTTAGAGGCCCATCTATACTACTGCTCATTTTACAATCGCCACCTAGGGAATGAAGGCTGAGTTAACCTTGCGGGGCTAACGGGTATCGAACCTGCATCCTTCTGATCTTCGTGCCAGCGTGTTACCATTCAACCAACTCCGCGTCCCCATGTTGGTGTTCTAGACATGGCCGATTGGATAAAGTAAAGGCATTAGTGGTATAAAATAATATTTAGTATAGTAGTTTGTTCTGGCAGTGACATGAGGTGATGGCTGGGGATGTAGGTCATGGGTGTATGAGTGTTCAGAATATAGGGACGACCCCTGTGCTTAAATCTTTTGCATTGGCTTCCTGCTCAGCATAGGATTTTTTAAATTGTCAGAATACATGCAATAAACATTGCACTGGCTTTGCATTTAGAGCATGTGATACTACAGAAAATTTTGTGTTGGCATGTCTAGCATTTGCATCAAATACTTCTGCAATTTCATACTGACAAGCTGCCATAACGTAGCTCTACAACCAATTCGGTTTTAGCTTACAACTGTTTAACTGTTCTTTGAGTATCATTTGATCGAAACTTGGTAGACTGATTGAAAAAATTTGTTTCAGAGATCTGCTGCACGTAAACTCCAACTGCCAAACGCCGATGAAGATGGCACTGACGCTGTTAGATTACCTTTTTGATCGCGACACGTTGGCCTCATCCAATCTGAGTGGTCACAGTAAACATGGAAAGAAACAGCTAGATCCTCTGCTTATCTATGGAATTAGGTGTTAGTGTCTGGCATTCTCTTTGTCTGTTCCCATTGATGTGCGCAGACAGACAGAAGCAAAGCCCTAAGTACATGAATACATATGCCGATGGTGACAATAGTTGTTCACATTGGGATAAATACATGTGTCATCTTAGCTTCAAAACCTTAACATTACACTTAAATACGGAAGTAGGTGTACAGCTGATTTGGAGCCTATCTGTTGATGGCTGAGATACCATGAGATACTCTTTGGAATGAGCTTCCTCTGTTCGTTCGTTCTTTTATTCTCTCAGGTAACGTCTCTTCCTCTTTTACCTTTCTTAAAACTTGCTTTTTCTCTCGGGGTCTCTCGCACTCGGAGCGCTTCTGAATGGCCCTCCCGCTAGAAGCACTTTATAAATATCCGAATACAATACAATACAATGTTTATAAAGGACTATAATGAGGTGAACCAATATGGGCAGTAACAATGTATTGGGGTGGATACCTTGAATCCACACTTGGGATCTTGTGTTTGTATGAACAGGAGCTATGATTATTTTGACCATAAAGAAATAAGAAAGAAAATGGTGATGGTAAATATCTGGATTGATTTTTCAGGACAGTTTGCATTGAGTTATTCATTTACTTAAACTATTTACATGCATAAGGTATCCATACAGAGGTACCTCTGCAAAAGAGAACAGTTTTGACTGTTGATGGAAGTATTATGTCTAACTTGACTTGAGACATATGTGCGCTATTGTGGAAGTACCCTTTATAAGTTTGTGACTAATAATAGTTGTGGTGTAATACTAAGTGTATTCTAATGTTATCAGTGATTTAACAGACATTTAAGGTTTATCAGTAGCAGTTGTTTAGGGGGTCATCTATGAAGGACGTCTAAAAAAAATTACCTACTTTGGACTTGCTACAAGACTCCTGCAGCATGGCAGCATGGACTCACATACCCATTACCCATCAACCGACTTTTCCTTTCTGCTGCTTTTTGCATGCCAAACGCAAATCCAGTTTTAATGTCATCATCATTCTAGTTTCTTATTTTTCCACAGCCTCTATGCACGCTGATGAAATTGTTATTGAGCTGTCTGCAAAGAAACATTACTACTGATGAACCAATTTTAGTATAGACTACTACTGTCTGCCATCTGACTGAAGTTGGTGTTTAAGGCACAAGTTGTACTGAACAAACTATGTAGTTGTGAACGTCCACACTGGTCCACGTCCCTCCCCACTGTCAGCATCAGGATGACCCCTTCATTGCAGACATCCTGTATGGACGACCCCTAGATAAAAAAAATTCTGTGAATTCCAGGTCACCTTATCCATCGATTCAGAATAACCGAGGATGACTGGAAGCACGTTAAACTGAACATGGATTCTAAATGTAGGACTGCTTTCCGTCGTAAGATGCTTGGTATGCCTCTGACCGTCAAAGCTTTCCGTGGCAAGGTGCCATCAGTGATAAATTCAGGTTCAGAAGCATCGACCATCGAGTTCATTCCTTCTGATGAATCCTTCCAAAATGCTGACTCGGACGTAATGAATCAGGAGGTAACTATCATTTCAGGTGCTGTGGTCTGAGCTATCTATCACTTTGCTTCTGTCATGTTTAGTCTTAGTATTTTGGTATTGCCACAGGTGTTTAGATATGTGGCAAGTGCCATTGATCTTGCTTCTGCAGTTTGAACTAGTTTATGCAGGGTGGAAAAGTGAGTCAGGTTGCACGAGAATACTGGAATCAATGCTTGGAATACTGGTTCAAGACAGAGTGATCTGAAGTTGCTGATGATGATACTGACGGTAACTTCTGCAGATGATATCGAAAGATTGAAGCGTATAGCAATAGCTAAAGGACATTTGAAAAGTTTTTGGGATTAGGTTTAACATTCTTATTCTGAATTCATATCATATCCAGCTTTTGGTATGAGCTTAAGGACAAAATTTAATATATTGCAAATTAGAGAGCATTATAGCTAAGGCTGTCAACGGGCTCCTGGAGGCCTGGGTGACCCTTTTCAGATGTTTGCATCCGTGCTTTTAAAATCAATACTCTAAACCTGACCAAAGCATAATGCTTTAAGCATAACGCAAATTGCTTAATTACGGTCTAATGGTTTAATAAAGTTCTTGCAGTTGGCTGTCGCCTTGTGTGAAACCAAGGCATGTGTGGGTGGACCAGTGGTTGATCCAAGATTGCTTGCATGGGGCAAGGGCATTTCAAGAGAAGTGCCACATGGTCTGAAGACTGCCAGTATAAACCAAAATAGATGTGGGGGTGAGCCGCCCCTTCACACATATATCACATATATAGTGAAATCTGCCTCTAGGTGGGAGGTGTTCGCACCGTCATAGATGAGGAAGGTGGTTGACCAATGACCACCGCATCCCTCTTGCTAAGTATGCCGGCGCCCTTCAGATCAGACCCGTCCGTACCTTTTGGGCTACCAGAACGTTCGCATAGTTGTTTATGCAGTGTGTAATAAGTGCAACTAGTGTGTGGTTTTATTCAAGTATTGACCCAGTGGCAAACTGACGGGCTTTTGGGTACCAATTCAGATTGGGCTTGGACACCAGGTTTGCATTTTGCTGAAATTTTTTGTTTTGTTCTGCTGGTAGACTTTAGCAAGTTCCTTTGGTTTCAGGATGTGAATATATCTCAGCTGATGATGATGGAAACAGGAAGTCAAAAAATCCAGCTGATAAATGCCACACCAGAACAACTTTCGCATTTAAACATCAGAGTACTAAATGGCAGACAGGTTATGGTAGGCCTCAAAAGCAATATTGGCAGTCATATTCTTTTGTCTGTTGTGATCACTACTACATGCTGATACCATTCTAATATCCTTGTCTTTGTTATCTTGGTTTTTCTTTGGTGTAAATCAGCTAAAAAGAATTGCTCACTAAATGAATACACCAGTTATGCACAGTGTTCTACACTGTTTGTGTTCTGTGGGTAGTGTAATAATACACAATATTGCAATTGACAATCTCTGCTGCAGTGCTGCAAAAACTATGAAACCAAAGGGTAATTAGTCTCATTAGCATTTTGTTCAACAGTGTGTCGTCATCTTCATTAAATGCCAGATAGTACTGTATGTTAAACAAGTTCACATTTCCTGGAAAGAACAGGCATCTAGCCGGCTAATGATGCCATCCCAAATATGTGCGGAGAATTGCTTCTGCTGGACATTCGTGTAGGGACCTGCGAAGCTTCGATATTCGATTCGAAAACGAATCAGACAGCGGTATTCGATTTGATTCGAAAATGATGTCATGACTGTAAAAAATTTCTAATCGTTTTTCGGAAAAATGATTGGCCCTTGACGCAATTTTTTTAAAACTAATTGTTTTAAAAATGTTTATTGCGCGTGGACTGGTTGTTGAATTTCTGCGTGCAACGTGGCAGGCGACAACAGCTAACCCTCTGGCAAGAAAGGGGTTTATAATTAAAAAGTTATACTCTGCTTAGATGTATGTATTAAACTGCAGAAGTTATTATATTGATACTGTGGTGCTCCTGTGCTATCAAGCTTCATGAATATCAAACTGGTACCCGCTGATTCGAATTCGAACCTTTACCCATGATTCGATTTGAGATTCGATTCAACTAGAAATTTTTTGATTCGCAGGTCCCTACATTCGTGTTCTTGAAGTTGAGGGTTATTTCTCTGTTTTAGGATTTGTCAGATTCAGACACAGGGGTTGAATTATTTTCCCCAGAAATGGCGAATGAGGTGGTCTGTCTTGTGAAGTCAGAAATTGAAGATGAAGAACATTAGCAGTAACTCAAATATCGTTCATAAAAAGTTTATAACATTTCTGAATAGCTCTTTTTGGATTTGATGGAATGAAATTGCTAAACGACAAATACATCTTGGCACGTTGTAAAGAAATTTGCACTACTACATCATTGTCTGTTGATTAGGAAGCCTCGTTTCCACTGCATATCTAAGCTTTTTCTTCTACATACCTTTGTATTTGTTCTGTACTTAGGTCTCTTTGTTCTTGCAATTCCCTCCACAATTTGCAACATTTGTTCAACTTCTGTTTCAGTTCTATCCTCACATTATAGCCTCACAGGAAGGGAGGGCAAGCAACTCCAATAATTGCCAAAATGATTCTTGTAATTAACTGACCTTTAGTTTTAATGATCTTGAAATATCAATGGACAGTCATTAACTTTGTACATGTACATCATTACTATCATTAAATTTGTAACGCACGCGCGGTCACACCGAAATGTGAATCTGAGGCGCGGATAGTCAGCTGCCTGGAGTAGATGCAGTTAGATATCGAAGTGGTTGAAAGTCAAGGAGAAATAGTAACTTTTGAGCTGCTTTTTGAAGGATGTGAATTTGAGCTACGAAGAGAGATTTGCAATTGATTCCATTCCGTGGGGGCTGAGGAATGGAATGCATGTGAGCCCATAACTGTTTGGCATCTTGGCTCAGCTGAAAGATCTGTACTTGATGATCGCAGGCAACAAGGAGGAATGTAAGGCGTTAGTAGTGATTGAAGTTAGGGAGGTGTGCGGGTGCTGAGGTTTGATAGGCCATACAGTGGCCTGTTCTTGCTTGACAAAGTTGTAAGTTCAGCAACAATGGCTTGTGCGAAATTGATCTAGTGCTGACTAGAGTTGTTGTCAAGGCTCATTGAAACCTTGAGGACAGGATGCTTGGTGGCAAGGAAGTTAGTTGCAAAGTTCACAGCTATTTTGGCATTGAAATGATTTTTAATGCCAAAAATAGCTGTTATGTCCCGAGATTAAGATGTCCAATCAAACTAGGCGTCTTGAAGGTATGGATATAGATCGGTGCAATGTTTGTTTAAATTTTCAGCAGCCTTCCTTACTGAAGGTAGCCATCATGGCTGCTGAGTGTGGTACATTTCTGAGTTGATGTGATCATACAAATGTAGTGAACACTGACCAGTTGTATGTGGGTTAAATGGCACCATAGTACTCTATATTGAGTTGTTGTTAGTCTTTGAGCACTGAGTGATCAATCAACGATGGACCTGTAGACCTGTGGCTCAGGGCTGCCTGGGCTTCAGAACGCACTATCAACTATCACCTGTACAAGATTTCATCAGCTGCATGCTGATCATTTTCAGTGTAGATGTTTGACATTTATGCATGTCAAACTCTTTTTTCATCAGTTACAATCTGTTTGAAATGCTATGGCTTGGCTGATTGGTTGTTACCTACCGGTAGGTTTGGGCTTGTATCCAGTTTCACATGGGAGAAACTACAAATGAAATGTAGATTTCGGTAACATCAGTACAGAAATATCCTAGTGAATGATTGTGAAGCACTACTTCTAGTTGTGTTGTGCATAATGAGGACCGAGAATGGAATCCTGCGGAACCCCATAACAAAGCCTATGTTAACAAAGCACTAGATGTCAAGTCAACAAAGCACTATATGAAATTTACATGTAGGGCCTACCATTAAATATACTGATTGGGTGTGTGAACTAAGATACGTACTAAACCAATTTAGTGCAGGACCAGAAATTCCAAACCATTGCTGGAGACGATGCAGAAGAGCATCAATATTGGCAGAAAAGTCGAGAACAAGTACTGTCACCTTACCCTTAGGGCCATCCATATATTACATACACACAAATCCAGGAAAATTGGACCCCTCCCTGTTCGCAAGCGTACTTTCTTCCACCCACCCCCCACCTGCATACGTACGCTTGACGCACACACCCCCCTAAGACCAGCTGCAGATTGTGTCAGTTCGACAGCTCCAGGCAGCGGCTGTCTGCACTTTAGGCCAGATTGAAGGATGAATAATCCATGGACTCCCTGCTGAGCTGTGTGATAGTTTAATACTAGTTAGCGTTCAGAGGTGAGGATGTAAGGTGGCATACAAGTGACACCTCTCCCACAGTCCTACTTCCCCTAGTAGTACCTGATAGCTGAAAAGACTGAACTTTGGCTCACTTGAAGGCCAATCAATTTGAGGGCCAATATAGACAAATTATAGGTTTTACCCCCTCCCCGTTTCGGTACGCAAGCACATGCATTTGTGTTACCCCCTCCCTCCATGCGTATGTAATATATGGATGGCCCCTTATCCATCGAGCACATGTCGTTATAAAAAGCAAGTGGGGATTCTGTTGAAAATTGCAGTATGTACACTGAAATGGGGAGATGTTGGGCTTTCATGATTTATTGCTACCTGTTGAAGTAGTTCAGTTATACAATTCAAAGTTCAGATGGGTTTGTAAAGTGTAATTTGACAGATAGTCAGGGTGAAGGGGTTTCTTAAGAAACAGATGAACTATGGCCCTTAACTGGCTTAACTGCCAGTAACTTCCCATTCACCAACGCATGCCAGTAACTTCCCATTCACCAACGCATCCAATTTAAGGTCCTTTCCCTCATGCGTAACTGTCTTGCTGGCTTTGCTCCGCTGTATCTCAGGGCCTATTGTACTCCAGTTTCCAGTTTGCCTGATCGGGCCGCTCTCCGGCCATCTGCCCGTGGCCATTTCGTGGTTCCTCAGATGCGCACTGTTATGGCCCTGTCTCGGAGTTTTGCCGTCGTGGGCCCGGGCTCCAAACTGGGAACTGCTTCCTTCAGGCTTGACCTCCTCACTCGCCTTCCTGCCCAGTTCCGCAAGCAACTGAAAACCTCTCTTTGTCAGTGAAGACACTGACCCAGGTCGAGAGCGCCTCTGACTTTGAGTGGCGCTATATAAATTCTCGATTACAATTACAAAGGGAATAATTGTAATAATTTATTTAAGGCTAACCACAAAGTTTTTGGTGATATAGAACTTTTTGCAGTTGAACATACAGACATTTGCACTGTTGCTTAAACCTAAGGGGTCATCCATAAAGGAGGTCTGCAATGAGGGGAGGGAGAGGTCATTCAAATGCGGACAAGGGGAGGGGTTATGACCAGTGAGTACGTCCACATCTAAGTTTCTAAATTTGATAGTTTTTTAAACACCTCCTTGTTTCAGCCTTCCCTGAGAGATGAAAAGGTCAGTGAGGTGATTGCCTAAAACCTCATGCCGTGTACTAGAACTTTAAAAAACAATTTTAAATAGCATGTACTGGTTGACATTTTAAGTAAGGTGATTTTAAATAAGACAGTAATGGTAGCTTATTAATGACATTAGTCACAATGTTGGTTTTTTGTTATTGGCTTTGTTATGCAGACTTCTGCAAACGGGAAGGTGGAGGGTAAGGTCAAATGCAGACAAGGGGAGGGAGAGGTTCAAAATAGCAGTGATATTATCGTGAACGAGAACGAAACGAGAACGAAAAAGAAAAGTCAATCGTTCACGAGAACGAAAACGAGAACGAGAAAGATTTTGAGAACGAAATAGAAACGAAAAGACTGGACTCAGAACGAATAAAAACGAGAATCGAAAATGATTTTCCGAACGAAAAGTATTGAAAATCCAACAATGTATTTTACTAAAAACGATAATCGAAAATAAATTCTCGAAGTATTGAAAATTGAACATTGTATTTTATAAAAATTTTCGGCGACCCATTTAAATTACAGTCACAAGCCACACAAATTCCTGTTTGCGTCTTTGCGATCCCGAATTTCCGTCAAAGTCATTTTACCAGTGTTGTATGCAAGACCGTAAACTTCGAGACCGAGACGAGACCGAGACAGTCGAGTTCCAAGACCGAGACGAGACCAAGACAATGAGGTGCCGAGACCGAGACGAGACCAAGACAATGAGGTACCGAGACAGAGACCAAGACACGAGGTCCAAGACAGTACAAGACATTTTTGGCATTTACTACAGGATGGTAAATGCGAAGACTGAGTGCCTGTGTATATAAACAATATGGTCGCCACTGACTTCGCTCATTTTCCCCGCTATTCTTAAATACATTTATGAATACAAGATCATAAAGCATAAACTCGATGTTGTTCCCATTGGAACGATGGGAACAACATCGGTGCCCTAAGCACTTATGGTGACTTTACGCCAGCGATAAACGGCATGCCATTTCTTTTCTTTGTCCATGACCACATTGCGTACTTGACTACTTCAGGTTCTGTATGAGACATTTTCTTGCACTTTCTTTCTAACTCAAAATGAATTACAAAATGCTCTTTCCAATAGCCGATTTCACGTGGTCTCACACGTTCACCAGAGTTTCTAGAAAGACCCTTTTTCAGAACTTCCGGTTTGATTGGCACATCCGACTTCCGAGTTATCTATTCCAGTGGTTCCCAAACTATGGTCCGCGGACCGGTGCCGGTCCGCGAGCCCTCAGTTGCCGGTCCGCGAAGTGAGTCAGGAAAAACTACGTCTTCTCGATTGAGTGTCGCTTCGAACTATCTTCAAAAACACGATTGCCTCATAAATTAAGATTTGTTCTGGAAGTGAATGTGTTTCAGCTATTGCAAACTAAAACTGCCGAATAAATAGTTTCTCGACGAATTGCTGACAGGTCAAGTAGATGTTGTTCACCTTCACTAGAAATTTTGATCGTAACATTTGGGTTTTTTGACCGGCAATTAGAAACCGGATGTGACGTATCTCTTTCGTCTTTAATAATTTGGTCACTGCTTTCGTCAACAGCCGCGTCTACTTTCAGGTTTGATATTGTAAGTACAATATATTATAAATTTGAAAATTACAAGAATAAAATATAATAAATATATTAATGAAAAGCATTAGGCCTAGCATGAATTATTTATATTTTTTAAAACTGAATGCAAAGTTTTGATTCATATTGCACCAGTACGAAGTATTCCGTTGATATTTAGTACTGAATTATATACCCGCGTGCTACTATTAACAACTACTTTCACTTTTTTGACCCAATTTATAGATGGCGAAGCAAGGTTCAATGGATAATAAGAGGAAAAATACGAATGCTGAACAAGACAGAAATTCAAATTCTTCGGATTCAGATAATGGAGATATAAATGAAAGTGAAGCTTCATCATCTTTATTTCGTATCACAGTAACTTGCTTACAACTTATTTTATAATAAGAACTGTGGTTAAATTTGTGACATTTTCCCAACAATATCCGCTCCTTTCAATGGAGGCCTAACATTATAATTTGTACCAATTTCCAAGATTTGTTTTAGCCTAATTCTCGTTTTTTTAAATCTTATAATTAATACATCTTTAGTGATTGAGAAAGAAATAAAACTAATAAATTGGGTATCGGTCTTGCTGCAATGGGAAAATTCCTGCCGGTCCGTCGCATTGAAAGTGAATTCCTGCCGGTCCGTCACACTGAGAAGTTTAGGAACCGCTGATCTATTCATATCGACCCAGGACATTTTTATAGCGCTAGAAATAAAGAAATTTGTCGCGAGACTTATAGAGACCGCTTATTCGAGACAGAACAAGACTTTCGCTTCAAGACAGTTTATAAAAATTCGAAAAATTGCTTCGAGACCGAGACCGAGACGAGACAATGGGTTCCCGATACTGAGACGAGACTGAGACACTAAAAAACCTATCTCGAGACGTCTCGAGACCGAGACTGAGTCTCGAGACCATACAACTCTGCATTTTACTAAAATTATTAATAATGAGTCTAGTAAAGCTTTTATCAGGTAGGAAACGCGAAAGTATTGTGTGGGAATACTTTGTATATAAAGCAGATAAGTATAACGATAAAAGGCAATGCCGATATAAGCTTACAGTTCCGAATGACAAAGGACAACACACATAAGTCATAACCATATAGCGATGTTCATGCATTGATGACTTCCAAAGAAGATGAAAACAAAAATCCAGTCTAAGCATAAAGTTCAAGACATGGACAGCCCCTCAATACAGACTCTTGATGCCTGCATTTCAAGAAAAATAACCTCATACTCAACTGATTCTACAGAATATATAAAGCGACTGGAGTCTATAAGAAACGTTTTCATAGAAACTGCAGGCCATGGCTATCCTGCAGCAATGGTGGATCACCAATCTTTCAAGACGATGCAGCGGACATCTAATCCAAAGTGTAAGCCTCCGTGTTCTCCAACGGTTACAAAACTTACAAATTCAATAATGGCGAGATTTATTGCAGTCAAAGAACAATTGAACAAGAGAATTGAAAACTGTAGAAAGGTAACGATATATATATTTGGATGGCAGGTCAAAAAATGGTTTAGCCTATTCCTTTCTCAGAATAGGGCCTATCAACCTTTCTCAAGCTAAAAGAACAGTTTATAAGAATGCGTTATAAACATTAAACAACCTTCTTGAATCAGTACAACTGATGGACAATGATTACAGCAACGACTCCAGGAATGTCTTCATTACAGGTAACTTACATTTTCAAAACTAAAATTAAAACTAAAAAGATTCCAAAAACGAAAATTAAAACTAAAATGATTTGGAAAACTGAAACTAAACTAAAACTAAAATGATTTGAAGAATAGAAACTAAATAGAAACGAAAATGATTGAGAAATTCAAAACTAAAACTAGAACTAAATAGAAATGATTGATACCAGAACTGAATAAAAACTAAAATAGAAATGATTTTCCGAACGAAAATAACACTGCAAAATAGGTCATATTTTGTGGGCATCCTTCATGGATGACCGTAATATGTTCTGAAAGAAGACAAGAGTAGTGAAAGCACTGCTCCAACTGACTTCTGCAACACCTATCATCAGAAATAACCGAGTTGAACCAAATCTGTGGTGTGCACTCTACTATTGTCTTAGTTTTAAAGGAATAAAGGAAGTAGGCCCTAGGTTGGAACTGTAAGCTCAGAAGATAATCATAACAGAGATGACAAGATATCATTCTTCAGTTTATTAAATAAATTTTATGTGATCTGAAAAATATGATTTGACATGTAGTTGTACATGTACTTAGTTTTCATTATGAAATTTGATATGTGCATTTTTAATAAAGGCATTGCAAAGGAAAATTTGTCTATGGATGACAAAAAAGGATGTGTTGCTAGGCATAGACAACAAATCCAATAGGTTCTACTAGTGTTACGAAGTTCATAGGGATACCAATCTGACAAATATTGGCCTTTGATTCCAGCAACCCAACCAAAAGCACCAGTTTCCTGATGTTCAGCACGCATTTCTGGAACGATTTAACACTTTAATGACGAGAGTGTAATAAACAGGCCCTTACCCAGCCACGCGTCTAGTACGGGTGAAAATTAGTTTGGACGGGCATAAATTTGTTCATGATTCTCCTCCAGCACCATCCCGTTTCTTCTCTAAAGCCACTGCCAGCGTTCAGATGACAATTCTGTAAGGAGTAGGGGTTGATATTAGGCTCTGTAAACTGCATAGAGGCATTGCAGTCTGACTCGTAGAGTGGGGGGACTTAGGGTGGTCACAACTTTGTACGCTCACGGTGTTGGGCGGTCACGACTTCACTGCTTTTGGACGGGCAACTCTGTATTTCTGGCTAAGGACCTGGTACTAAAATGTATGGAAAACTAATCCCTCTCGTTGTTAAAGGGTTAAGCAGGTTACCATCAATGGTCCTACCTTCATACAAATTGTGCTGCATTTTAGCTACCATCTTATGTTTAGCAGCTTTTATAACAACTTCATGTACAGTTTGCTTTACAGTTATAAATTAAATACTGCTGCGATTGTTTCTAGTATTATTATCTATTAGTTTTTAACACAGCCATTATTAAAAACTCACAGACTTTTAGTTCACTTGTAGTCATTAAAGCTTGACATGAATATCCCAATTATTTTGAACCTAGGCTATATCGAACTGTTGATGATGATCCATTAAACTATCATATAAAGAAGTTTTACTGTAGTTTTCATACAATAATAATCAGCAGATACTGGTTCTTCTGGTTCTCTGCCTTCAGGCAGGTTCCAACGCCGACATCGCCACTTCTCTTGATTTTGAGCCTCTTCTTTGAGTCTTTTGTATCCCTCCTTCATAATCCAATCCAGCATCATCTGTCTTGGTCTTCCCCTTGTCCTCCTCCCCTCCATTCTTCCCTCGATGACATTTCTTAAGAGAGAGTCCCCTCTCAGCGTGTGCCCGATCCATTTCCTCTGCCTCCTTCTTAATGTGTGTATGAAGGACCTTTCTTCTCCAATCCTTCCCAATACTTCTTCATTTGCTTTATGTTCTGTCCAGCTGATCTTCTCCATTCTTCTCCAAATCCACATCTTGAACGCCTGCAGTTTCTTGATGTCCTCTTTCCTCATGGTCCAAGTCTCTGATCTGTACAACACCACACTCCACACCAGTGTCTTTACCATTCTTTTCTTCAGAGTCCTGTTCATTTTTCCTCTCAATAGCTCTTTCCTTTTAGTGAATGCCTCTTCACCTAGTGCTATTCTTCTTCTAATTTCTTTATGGCCCTTGCCATCTGTCGTAGTCATGCTTCCCAGGTAGCAGAAATCTTTTACTTGCTCTATTTCCTCTTCATCAATTTTTATTCTGACTATTTCTTTTCCTTTACTTAGGGGTCATCCATAAAGGATGTCCGCAATGAGGGGGGAGGGAGTGGTCATCGAAATGCGGACAAGGGGGAGGGAGGGTCATGACCAGTGCGGACGTCCGCATCTAACCTTTTAAATTTGATAGTTTTTTAAACACCACATTATTTCAACCTTCCCCAAAAGACGAAAAGGTCAGTGAAGTGATTGCCTGAAACCACATGCATGGTATAATTAACCTTTACTGAGACTTTAAAGTGGCTTTTATTACAGCACATCCTGCGATAAGAAAACCCGAACTGTCACTTAAATGTGCACACGTACTGTGGAATAATTGTAAAAATAATGATTATGACATTAAAAATTGGCTTAGACGTGCAGACGTCCGCAAAGGGGAGGGAGGGAGGGTAAGGTCAAATGCGGACAAGGGGAGGGAGGGGTCCAAAGTAGGTCATATTTTGCGGACGTCCTTTATGGACGACCCCTTATTCTCATTACCTTCGTCTTTTTTATGTTGATTTTCATACCGTATTCAATTGATGTTGTGTTTAGTCGGTCCATCATTATCTGTAGGCCTCTCTGACTTCCCGCCATCATCGCCTGGTCATCTGCGAACCTGAGAGCTCTTATCAATCGACCACCAACCTTGATCCCCTCCTCCATGTCTTCCAGTGCTTCTCTAATAAGCTCTTTTATATCAATATTGAAGAGTAACGGTGATACTGGTTGTGCCTGTTATTTCTGTCGAGAAACTCGACGCACGTAAGCTGTGTGATAATGGTTGCCATGGCGACCGGCTGGCTTGACGATATTGGGCCTTTCAAGTCTGCCGACGTGATCGCGTCGAGTCGATTAGACCCCCACGCCATACCCGCCAGAGGTTGATGTGTACTAGCGGCATTTCTTTGAACTCTCTTTGGCCAGTCATTGGCGGCTTCTCTTTGATCCTTCTTCGCCTAGTAATGTCCGCCCTCCCTTCCCTTTTCTTCTTTGCCAAGTAATGTCCTAGGACACCTCCCCACGCCTTTCTTATTTGGCGAGTAATGTCCTAGGACACTCTCCCCTCCTTTGCCTCTTCTGCTTAGTCTTTGATGTGCCGCTCCACACTGTTGACTGCTCTCTTTGATCCTTCTTTGCCAAGTAATGTCCGCCCTCCCTTCCCTTTTCTTCTTTGCCTAGTAATGTCCTAGGACACCTCCCCACGCCTCTCTTATTTGCCAAGTAATGTCCTAGGACACTCTCCCCCTCCGGTGTGGTTGCCTATATAAGCAGGGGACGATTGTCATGTGTGCCTTTTGATTCAGTGCTGAGAGTAGAAATCCGGTAGAGGTGTTCGTATTCGATGTGTTTAACTAGCGCTGTTTTAAATTACGTATAATACTCGTCAAGTTGTCGAATAAAGCTGTCAAACCTACCTTCAAGATCTCTGACAGACGACGGAGGCCGGCTCAACGCGCCTTACGAACTTACGCCTAGAAGGGTGGAACGGCCGTTTTCGTGACATTGGTACCAGTTGCGTGGGGTGAAGTTTACCGGCGACAGTCGACAGCGAATTCTGATGGAGGACGAGGGAAGAACGGTCCGTTACGAGCTCCTGGACGTCCTGGACATTGCTGATCAGCCGTTGAACGCGTCAACGCCTGCAACAAGACGGAGAACGACGGAGGCGCCGACAGACCGGAGTCGCCTTCTGGAAAGCATCGGTTTCGATGACCCGAAGCCGGTAGATTCGAGTGATCGGGAAAGACCGGACGAATCATCAACGATGTCGAAACTGCTGGAAAGCGTCGGTGGCCTGCTGAAAACCAGACCGATGCAGATGAAACCTGGCAAGTTCGATGGGACCGGATCACTGGACTCCTTCCTGGCGCAATTCGAGGTTTGCGCGAGGCACAACAAGTGGACGGCCTCGGACAAAGTCGACTTCCTGCGCTGTGCGCTCGAGAAAGCCGCTACCCAGCTGCTTTGGGACTTCGGCGCCCGGCAGGACGTCACATACGAAGAATTGGTCGGACGATTGAGGCAAAGGTACGGGACAGAAGGCCAAGCGGAGACGTTCCGTGCACAACTATACTACCGCCGCCAACACGCCGGTGAGAGCCTCAGCGACCTCCTTCACGATATCCGCCGACTTGTGGTCCTCGCGTACCCGGTGCCGTCCAACGAGACCACACAGATCATCGCCAGAGACTCCTTCCTAGAAGCCATGAGGGACCGAGAGCTTTCGCTCAAAGTACGCGAGCGGGAGCCGAAGACCTTGGACGAAGCCTACCGGACGGCGCTTCGTCTCGAGGCATACCAGCGGTCGATGGACTCGGATGACCGAAGAAGACAGCCTGATCGAGTGAGAGGGACGCAGGAGACCGACGTAAACGCCCAGATCCAGTCACAGCTCGACCGGTTTCTCGCGGTCCAACGCGAGGAACAGCGGAGGTGGCAACGAGAGATGGAGTCGCGATTCGACCAACAGTTTCGGGAGCTGCGGAGCCACGCTGCGCCGAGCGGGGAAACCGGGCGAGATCCTCGCCCATCGGAGAATGACCAGGCGGCCGCACGACGAACGGCCTCCTGTTACAACTGTGGCCGACCCGGCCACATCGCACGCAACTGCCGACAGCCTCGACGGGCTACCAATCGCCCGTCACCCGCGACAACGGCGACGGTCGGAAGCGAGCCGACCGATGCCGGGGAAGAAGTCGTCGCCAACCACACCGCACGTCCAAGACTCCCGAACCGCGCCAGCCAGAATGCCATCTACATTCGAGGGACGATCAACGAGCGATCGCAGACCTGCCTGATCGACACTGGATCGGAGGTGAGCCTGGTTCCGTCTTCTACTGTTGAGGGGCTAGAATTGAGTCCGTGCAATCGCTTTCTGATGGCTGCCAATGGGTCCGAGATACGTGTCCTCGGGGAGGTTAGGGTCCCGATTAAGATTCGAAACGGGTTAAAAATTAATACGGTTTTCTTGGTGTCCGATCAAATCACGGAGCCCATGCTAGGCATGGACTGGTTGCGCGAACACCGATGTCGCTTAGGGTTTGGCACGGGGGCCTTGTTTGTCGGGCGTCAGCGAATCCCGCTGGTAAGAGGTAATGGGTCTATGTGGTGCCGGCGCGTGATCGTCGCCGAGGAAGTTGTGGTATCCCCTAAATGTCAGTGGGATGTGCCCGTTAAGACCCAGTACGCCGATCTAACGACTAAAGCGCCCGCGTGGATGACCGAAGCCACGGAAATTCAACCCGGTGTTCACCTCGCTCGGGTAGTTCTCGATGATTGTGTTGACGAGACTAAGGTAAGGGTGGTGAACCTTAGCGAAGACCCAGTTAAGTTAAGCCGAGATCAAGTGAGTGAAGCCACGGAAATTCAACCCGGTGTTCACCTCGCTCGGGTAGTTCTCGATGATTGTGTTGACGAGACTAAGGTAAGGGTGGTGAACCTTAGCGAAGACCCAGTTAAGTTAAGCCGAGATCAAGTGCTCGGAGGCTTGCATCCAGTGCAAGTAGAACCTGGTAGCGCCCGCGAAGAGATTGTAAGGCAAGGTAATGACGCCTTCCCGATCGATGAATTGCTGGATGATCTTCCGGAAGAGGTGAGGCCGGACGATCGGATGCATCTGCGAAAGTTATTGCGGGAGTACCAGGATATTTTCTCGTTAGCAGACAGTGATCTGGGACGTACGACAGTTACTAAGCATAAGATAGATACGGGAGATGCACGACCGGTGCGACAACCTTTAAGGCGGCAGCCGCTTCCGCACAGAGCTGCGGTAGACGAACATTTGGACAGCATGTTAGCGGCTGGGACGATCGAACCGGCTATGAGTGAATGGTCTGCTAATGTTGTATTGGCCCGTAAGAAAGACGGCACCTTAAGGTTTTGCATAGATTACCGACAGTTAAACGAGAGAACGAAGAAAGACTCATATCCGCTTCCCCGCATTGATGAGTGCTTGGACGCTCTTTCTGGCGGTGGCTGCTTTAGTACGCTTGACTTACGTAGTGGGTACTGTAATGATCTCCCAAACCACACAATGATTCCCAGCTACACAACATGCTATAAGATGTTATAGTGTAGAGAAGAATCTATTTAGATTATATAATGTAGGATAATAGAGCTACATAAATGTAACTTAATTAAAATGCCAGCAGCTAAGCCAGCATTGTAGGGATTAATTAATATTAGATAGAGGGGTTCATCATATCTACGCAAAGGACAGCAGACGATGTGGACTCACCTCATTGGTCAGGACGAACAGCTGATCAAAACCGTTATGGCGAAGCAGCTGACGACTCGGTAACCAAGCAACCGTGGTGACGTGGCGTGGAGATGCGGCAGTTCGATTTTTGATTTCAACTGAACAAGACGTTCTAGAAATCTTGAGTGGATCGACTCGGTGGATGTTGGACTAAGTCGATGAGAGGGCATCGTTAGTCAATATGATCGGTTTTGCGAAACGATCGATGCAGTTGAGTTTATAAGTCGAGACGTTGGACAGCGAGGATCGAATAATTCGAGTGAAACGCTCTCGTAACAAACCGTTGCGAAGCGTGACTTTCCATCATAGGAAGTCGACATTTGCGAAGCGATCTTGTCAACGGACTTAAGGAGTTATTCCGCGAGTGAAGTGTACGTTACTCTGGAGTAGTAAAGCACACACTCGGGTTGTAACGACGGTCTCTTTGGGAGAGACATCAAGCTACGAGAAGTCACGAGAACGGTGGACAGTTGAGCTTCGACGAGGGAGAAACAAGGCGATTTGCGAACGGATCTGCGAACTCATCAGATGAACAAACGGATGAAAGACAGCTCTTCCACAAGGAACAGACTGTGAGAACATTCCGTGCTAAAGGGTCTTACTGGGAGGTAGCAATAGGCAATAAAATCTAGATAGCAAAGATGCTGGCTAGGTAGGGAATAAGGCAAAGTAGACATAGGATAACTAGACATTGAACTGTTACATGCTTTAATTGATATACATTATATTCATATTCATTTAAAATGCATACACATGTGTTCTCTGTTCATTTCCCTAGTCAAAATAGATAGGCCTATGCATTTACTTGTCCAGTAAAGACAAGATGAAACAGAACTAAAGTAGTCGTGGGTGTAGAACATAACACTAAGCACTCTTAGTATAGGGTGGCGCTACATAAATGGGGGCTCGCTCTCGGGATTGAATTGTATAATCAATTAAGGACATTGATTAAATCGATCTGGGATCATATCTTAGACACAAGTGGTGTATTTAGATAGGATAGAATAAGTAAACAGAGATATTTACTTACGCGCTATAGATATAGCATATTTTGTCGTCTGCGGTATTCATTAATACGCATGACGTAATTGAATTTTGAATTGTGACCAATCATACGTTGTCGAAGGTGAGGTCAGGTCAACGGTTGCAAATCGTAAAAGCTAACTATTGGTAAGAGTTAGGTCAGGTCAAGGTTGTTCAGTGTTTAAGTTATAAACAAGGTGAACTAGCTTTGAAATCTGAAATTTATCTTGAGCCTTATATCAAAGAAAATTGATATAGCGCAATGGCTGGTGAGATTCAGAAGTGGATTAAGGTGGCGCAGGACCTTGGATACGCAGAAGATGCTGTTAGAGAATATGTCAAGGACAGGCAGAATGAGATTAGGGAAGATAAAAGACGTGAGGCTGAGGAAAAGCTACGTCTAGCGGAAATGGAAAAGGAAGATAAAAGACGCGAGGCTGAAGAAAAGCTACGTCTAGCTGAAATGGAAAATCAAAAGGAAGATAAAAGGCGTCAGGCTGAGGAGAGGCTGCGTCTAGCTGAAATGGAAAGTCAAAAGGAAGAGAAAAGACGTGAGGCCGAAGAGAGACGGATCTCCGAAGAAATGAATTTGAAGAGGATGGAAATGGAAAATCTGAAGGAGATAAAACTTAAAGAGCTAGAGCTTCAGATGACACGTGAGACAAGACGAGAAGATGGAGATAGGATACGACTTGATGGAGATGGAGAGTATTCTGGACAGGCAAATAATGCCAAACATGTTAAAATGCCCATCTTCAGAGAAGAAAAAGATTGTTTAGATGCCTATCTCCTCAGATTCGAGAGGACATGTACGGCATACAGAGTTCCGAATGAGTTATGGGTTCTGACACTAGTGAAGTCGCTTCAAGGAAAAGCGCTCGAAGTGTATGAACGAATGAGTATAGAAGAATCTCAAGACTATGAAAAGTTAAAGGAGAGACTACTCATAAGGTTCAAATTGTCAGAATCAGGGTACCGAAATTTGTTTAAACAAAGCCCTAGAGAAAAAGACGAAACTCCGGAACAATATGTAGGAAGACTTAGACGTTACTTAAGACAGTGGCATCAAATGTCAGGCTTTAGTGAAGACAAAGAGGGTTTGGAACAACTCATACTGAGAGACCAGTTCTTCATTATGTGTGACAATGATATGAGACGCTTTCTAAAGGAGAAAGGGAAACTAAATCTTGAGGACATGTTGGAACAGGCCCAAAACCTTATAGAAGCGAGAGAATCGGATGAAAGGAAATGGATTCATACTCAGAAGAATAGAGACAAAGAATCCAAAACGCAACCGAGGGACAATAAGCAGAAGAGTTTTGAGAATACAAGCAACTCTCACAACAAATTTAGAGAACAGAGGGAGTTCAGAGATAAAAATCAATTCAAGAGTAATTGGAAGTTCTCCGACAACAAGAAATATGGAGTAGAAACAGAAACCCAGAAGACGGGATGTTTCCGCTGTGGATCAAAATTTCACAGAATAACCCAGTGTAATGAGAAAGATAAGACAGGGAGAGAACATAGAGTAGCAACAATGCAATGCGACGAGGAATCAAGTGAAAATGGAGATAAACAAGAGGCAGTAATTTCATACTGTTCTGCATACGTTGAACAAGAGGGAAAACGTATAGTAGAGGAACACAAGTATCAGGGACCAGTTGTAATTAATGGATGTGAAACGAAAGGAGTCTTTGACACTGGTTCAAATTGTGTTGCTGTAAGAGAGAGTCTGATCAAAAAAGACGAATACATAGGTCGAAATATGATATGTACTTTCATGAATGGTACTAAACATGAGTATCCGATGGCAAAAGTCGCAATACAGAGCGAATACCTCACAGGCGTGGTAGAAGCCGCTGTGATCAAAGACCTAGAAGAAGAAGCTATCATTGGATCAAGAGTAGAAACTATTGAAGATTCTAAATTGAATTTGTGTTATTGTGAGGCTGAAGTAGTAAAGTGGAAGAAAGAGGCAGAGAGAGATACTGAAGAGTTCACTAGCAAGGTCAGAGTAAATGAAATAGATACTATATGCCTTTATGATACAGGAGCAAATTGTGTCGCTGTGCAAAAGAGATTAGTGAAACCAGAACAATACACAGATAAATTTATGGTGTGCAGATTTGCTAATGGCAAGAAAGAAAAATATCCCATGGCAAGAATTAAGATTGAAGGTAATGACTTCAAAGGTGTGACGGATGCTGTAGTAATAGAATCCTTGGTGATAGGATTAATCACGGGTCCATGTTTGTACGAGAAGAGTATAAACAGAATCCAACCGAAAGGAAAACATGATAAAGAGAAGACGGATAAATCATGTGAACCTAAAATTAGTAGAGCCAAAGAGGAGAAAAAGAAAGAATGGAATGTAAAGGGTTGTGACGCTGAAGGGATGAGATGCAATAAGGCTAAATCATCCATAGAAATCCAGAACACAACTGGACATGATTGTGAGATTATCACAGAAACAAGAATAAATGAACGAAACGGCAAAGCAGAAGTGGTAATAGCAGGATGCACGACACGAGCACAGGATGAGATAAAACGGAGACGTGTCGAACGACCACTGAAAATACCAGAAGTAGCAGGTTTATATCTCAAACCAGAGGAGATAATGGAACCTATAGAACCCAGGTCTAGCAGAAGAAACCATTTAGTGGAGAACAGAAATAATGAAGAGAATAAGAAAATGGGATATAGGAAAGGAAGAAATTGGCAGGAGTCCAAGTCATATTACATGAAGACATCCGAGAGAGCGGATGTAACGGAAAAGAAGAATTACGGAAATGACGGGAGATCTCATAGGTCTGATCAACAGGCTATGCAGACGAATTATAGATACGGAGATAATAAGTGGAATTGGCGAAGGCCAAGATGTAAGTCAAGCTGGAAGACACGTGAGGACTATGAGAAGAAAGATTACAGTAATGATAATAGAAAGCAATACAGACCATGGAAGGCCAACAGATGGAGAAATTCTGGGAGAAACCTAGAAAGATCCTGGAGAAGAAGTGGAGAAGAGGAGTCTGTAAAGTGCAAAGGTGAAGATAGTTATTCGAGAAGTGATAGCGATGAGTCGGTTGGTGGTAAATGGTTGAGTTGGAAGAGGAGAAAATATCCTATGACATGGAAATGTCGAAATGATTGGAGAACGGTTGAAAGATAAGCCCAGTGCGAGGTATTTAAGTAATTTCATGAGGCAATTTAACGAGGAAAATTCTGTAATTAAGGGTTATAGATATACAATTATGTTATATTTTGAGTTAAGGAAGTGATCACTAGGAGTGGTCTATAAGTTAAGTTAGTCAAGAACTACAGAAGGGCAGCTGTAGGAAATTTAGAGAAAATAAGTAGAGGAGAGTTAGTGGAACTTAGTGTTGAGATAAGCAAACATGAAGTTCAGGAGTTATTAAAAAATAAGTAGTTGTAGAGGTAAGATGTAATTAAGGTTAAGATGCAAGGAGAGAATCCTTGTAGTAATTGGTCAGGTGAAACTTAACTTTGGTAGTGAGGAAAATTTAAGGAAAATAGACAAGTAAGAAGTTTTCTGGGAGCAGTCAACTATTATAGGAAGTTCATACCAAACTGTGTGATGATAATGAAACCACTCACAGAATTAACTAAGAAAATGCTAAAGTAATTGTTGAAGGGACTAATGAATTGGAGAGTGCATTCACAGAACTCAAGAAGGTGTTATCAGAAGCACCAATATTAAAACTACCAGACCTAGACAGAGAATTTGTAGTTAGAACAGATGCATCGAATGTAGCTGTAGGAGGTGTACTGATGCAAGAATACGATGGAGTGATGCATCCGGTGTCATATGTAAGCAGAAAGTTGAGCGACGCAGAAAAACGATATTCTGTAGAGGAACGGGAGTGTTTAGGAATGATATTCGGGTTGAAGAAATTTAACAGGTATCTTTATGGAAAGGAATTTGTGATGGAAACAGATCATTGTAGTTTACAATACTTGAAGACAGGTAATGTGAAGAATGATCGTGTGATGAGATGGAATCTGTTATTGCAAAACTACAAGTTTAGGATAAGATACATTAAAGGTAGTGATAATGTAGTGGCAGATTACTTAAGTAGAGGATTGGAATAAGCCAATTAGAATAGTCATAAGTAAGATAGTAACGTAAGTTATGACATGATAGGATAGATTATCATTTCATGTATGATTAGTTAAGAGATTAAAATGTGTGTTGCTTTAAAATATAAGTTAAGGGGTTGTTAAGTCAAGTTAATATATATATATTTCACTAGTTAAAGTTAGACCAATTGGAACAGTAAATGGTTTTACTAGATAACTGATATGTGTTAATATAAGTTGTGTAGATAAGAATATTGTGTAGTTAGGTAAGGAGTCATAGTATTTTAAGAAAAATTGTATTATTTCTTTGATTGTGGGGGGTGATGTAATGATCTCCCAAACCACACAATGATTCCCAGCTACACAACATGCTATAAGATGTTATAGTGTAGAGAAGAATCTATTTAGATTATATAATGTAGGATAATAGAGCTACATAAATGTAACTTAATTAAAATGCCAGCAGCTAAGCCAGCATTGTAGGGATTAATTAATATTAGATAGAGGGGTTCATCATATCTACGCAAAGGACAGCAGACGATGTGGACTCACCTCATTGGTCAGGACGAACAGCTGATCAAAACCGTTATGGCGAAGCAGCTGACGACTCGGTAACCAAGCAACCGTGGTGACGTGGCGTGGAGATGCGGCAGTTCGATTTTTGATTTCAACTGAACAAGACGTTCTAGAAATCTTGAGTGGATCGACTCGGTGGATGTTGGACTAAGTCGATGAGAGGGCATCGTTAGTCAATATGATCGGTTTTGCGAAACGATCGATGCAGTTGAGTTTATAAGTCGAGACGTTGGACAGCGAGGATCGAATAATTCGAGTGAAACGCTCTCGTAACAAACCGTTGCGAAGCGTGACTTTCCATCATAGGAAGTCGACATTTGCGAAGCGATCTTGTCAACGGACTTAAGGAGTTATTCCGCGAGTGAAGTGTACGTTACTCTGGAGTAGTAAAGCACACACTCGGGTTGTAACGACGGTCTCTTTGGGAGAGACATCAAGCTACGAGAAGTCACGAGAACGGTGGACAGTTGAGCTTCGACGAGGGAGAAACAAGGCGATTTGCGAACGGATCTGCGAACTCATCAGATGAACAAACGGATGAAAGACAGCTCTTCCACAAGGAACAGACTGTGAGAACATTCCGTGCTAAAGGGTCTTACTGGGAGGTAGCAATAGGCAATAAAATCTAGATAGCAAAGATGCTGGCTAGGTAGGGAATAAGGCAAAGTAGACATAGGATAACTAGACATTGAACTGTTACATGCTTTAATTGATATACATTATATTCATATTCATTTAAAATGCATACACATGTGTTCTCTGTTCATTTCCCTAGTCAAAATAGATAGGCCTATGCATTTACTTGTCCAGTAAAGACAAGATGAAACAGAACTAAAGTAGTCGTGGGTGTAGAACATAACACTAAGCACTCTTAGTATAGGGTGGCGCTACAGGTACCACCAGGTGGCCATAGACCCACAGGACGCCGATAAGACTGCATTTGTCACACGCCGAGGCATCTTCCGGTGGAAGGTAATGCCCTATGGCCTTTGTAATGCGCCGGCCACGTTTCAGCGGATGATGGACATTGTTCTGTCGGGGCTCAATTTCGAGGTTTGCTTAGTTTATTTGGACGATGTAATTATCTTCGGTAATACTCCAGAACAGCATTTAGATAGACTGAGGAAAGTATTCCAGCGTTTGAGAGAAGCTAATCTCAAGCTGAAGCCCAGTAAATGTCGGTTCCTGCGGAGATCGGTCAGTTTTCTTGGTCACATAGTTACACCGGACGGAGTGGCCATGGACCCGTCTAAGATAAAAGATGTAATTGAGTGGCCTGTCCCACAAAAATTGAGGGATGTACGAGCATTTGTAGGGTTATGCTCGTACTACCGGCGCTTCATTCGTGAATTCTCTGTGATAGCGGCACCGCTGTTTGCCCTAACGAAGAAGGGCAGGGCGTTTGAATGGGACTTGGCCTGCCAGGAAGCGTTTGATCACTTGAAGACTGCGTTGACTACAGCACCAATCTTGGCCCTGCCTAAGGACGAGGAAGTTTACGTGCTGGACTGCGACGCAAGTGACCTAGGCATCGGAGCGGTATTGTCCCAGCGAGTTGAGGGTGAAGAACGAGTGATCGCTTATGGTAGTCGCCTCTTGTCCACCGCGGAGCGAAATTACTGTGTTACTCGTAAGGAGTTGCTAGCGATAGTGTATTTCACGAAGTTGTATAGGCAGTATTTACTAGGACGCCCTTTTCTGCTAAGGACCGATCATGCTGCCTTACAATGGCTTCAACGCACCCCGGAACCTATTGGCCAACAGGGGCGCTGGTTAGAGCGTTTGGCCGAGTTCGAATTTCAGGTGATGCATCGACCGGGTCGGAAGCATGGGAACGCTGATGCGCTCTCTCGCAGACCATGTCGCCAGTGTGGATGCGAGGATAGGTTAGAGGTAGCCGCGGTTACCGAGGTAACGGAACCGACTGTGGTCAGTGATACGATCGGTTCCCGCGATGTGATAAGGAAGGCTCAAGGCGAAGACCCAGATCTTAGTTTGGTACGGGCTTGGCTAGAAGAAGGTGGCCGAGTCCCCGATCTGGCCGACATCTTGTATGAAAATGCTTCTGTGAAGATTTATTGGCACCAGAGAGACCAGCTATACTTGCAAGAGGGCGTGCTTTATCGCCGGACGCCCGATGGCGTCGAGCAATTGGTGGTGCCGAAGGCTTTAAGGGAGGAATTCTTAAGGTTGGCTCACACCGGGATCACCGGGGGTCATTTAGGTATTCGGCGAACGCGGTGGCAGGTTCGTCGTCGGGCCTACTGGGTAGGTTGGTCTAGAGAGACCAAGCACTTTTGCCGGTGCTGTCCGGAGTGTGCTCAATACCACCGGGGACAACCTCCTCGGCAGGGTCCGCTCCAACCATTGCCTTGCGGGGAACCCTGGGAGCGACTTAGCATCGATACGACTGGGCCACATCCGAGAAGCCGACGCGGTCACGTTTATATTTTGACCGTAATGGATAATTTTACGAAATTTGTCGAGGCAATTCCCATGTGTAATCAAGAAGCGACATCGGTGGCTAAGGCCTTGGTTGATACCGTTATCGTACGTTACGGGGCGCCCTTACAAATTCTAACGGACAAGTGTACCAATTTTGAGGGGAACCTATTTCGGGAACTTTGCCGATTATTGGGGATTGACAAGGTGCGTACTTCGACTTACCACCCGAGTTGTAATGGGATGATCGAGCGGTTTCATAAAACGCTTAACTCCATGCTGGGAAAAGTGGTGGCAGCGCATCAGAGGGATTGGGACGACATTCTGCCCCACGTCCTCGCCGCCTATCGTGCGTCTGTGCACGAGACCACGGGATTCTCGCCCAACCGTCTAATGTTCGGTCGTGAGACGAAGGCACCGATCGACTTGGTCTATGGACGACCCCCTGATACCGATCACCAGACGGCTACCTACTCCAGCTATGTACGGGACCTTGCGGAACGAATGGAAAGTGCGTATTGCCTTGTACGCGAAGAATTGCGAGTATCTGCGGAAAGACGGAAGCACACGTATGATTTACGTGTTCGCCCAGCGGAGTTCTCCCCAGGCAGCCATGTCTGGTATTATCTACCACGTCGCCGGCAAGGAAGGACTCCCAAATGGTCGCGCTGGTATACTGGACCTTACACTGTGGTGGAAATGAAAGGAGCGGTGAATTACGTGCATCGCAAGTCAGCAACTTCTCGCCCCTTCACCGTGCACGTAGATAAACTGCGTGCGTGTTATTACCCAGAACTGGCAGAAGAAGAAGGAGAAGCTACTACGTGTCGATCTTCGCCAGCAGCAGAGGTGGAAGCACGACCGCGGCGTTCCATACGGCGGCCAGTGCGATTCCTGTAAATGGACCGCGTGTGACGTCATGAATGAATTGTAGAAGACACACCTTGCATGTCATTACGAGATGTCAATCATTGTATGGCTGTCGCTACTCGTCAAGTGAAGGGCATGGATAATGGCCTAGACGTCTGATTAGTTGGTATTTAGTTACGTAAGTGTTTAACATGTTCAGTGTTTCCTTGCCAACTTGATTGAGTTTAAAATTAGTTTTCTAGGGTCTGAGGAGTTCAGATCCAGCTTGTTAGTTTGCATTGTGACTCAATGATTGCTTCATTCATGTTTAGTTTTCACTCGTAGGATGTAAGGTTGATAGAGATTAGTTCACAAGAAGTTGATTAGTAAAGAGGACTATGAGTAATCTCTTACTAATTGCATTATGACGAACTTTTTAGTGCAATAGAAGTTTTGTTATAATGATTTCAATGATGGATGTTTCATCAGTAATTGATTGTTAATTGATTGTAGCGTTCATTATCGATTGATTTTGTGTGTGTGTAAAGGTCATTACAGTTGGATGGACACGTACCTTTAGGATAGCTGAACTGATTAATGGTTGATTTTAAGTTTGGTTGCACTGGACAGTTAAGTTTGCATTTGCGAATTGTATTATGCGAATATTGATACTGTGACCCCCTGGGTTTGAGAGGTGGGGACACCTTCTTCTGTACCGAGGGAGGGATGTCGAGAAACTCGACGCACGTAAGCTGTGTGATAATGGTTGCCATGGCGACCGGCTGGCTTGACGATATTGGGCCTTTCAAGTCTGCCGACATGATCGCGTCGAGTCGATTAGACCCCCACGCCATACCCGCCAGAGGTTGATGTGTACTAGCGGCATTTCTTTGAACTCTCTTTGGCCAGTCATTGGCGGCTTCTCTTTGATCCTTCTTCGCCTAGTAATGTCCGCCCTCCCTTCCCTTTTCTTCTTTGCCAAGTAATGTCCTAGGACACCTCCCCACGCCTTTCTTATTTGGCGAGTAATGTCCTAGGACACTCTCCCCTCCTTTGCCTCTTCTGCTTAGTCTTTGATGTGCCGCTCCACACTGTTGACTGCTCTCTTTGATCCTTCTTTGCCAAGTAATGTCCGCCCTCCCTTCCCTTTTCTTCTTTGCCTAGTAATGTCCTAGGACACCTCCCCACGCCTCTCTTATTTGCCAAGTAATGTTCTAGGACACTCTCCCCCTCCGGTGTGGTTGCCTATATAAGCAGGGGACGATTGTCATGTGTGCCTTTTGATTCAGTGCTGAGAGTAGAAATCCGGTAGAGGTGTTCGTATTCGATGTGTTTAACTAGCGCTGTTTTAAATTACGTATAATTCTCGTCAAGTTGTCGAATAAAGCTGTCAAACCTACGGTGTCGCCCGTGAACTTCAAGATCTCTGACAGACGACGGAGGCCGGCTCAACGCGCCTTACGAACTTACGCCTAGAAGGGTGGAACGGCCGTTTTCGTGACATTTCCTTCAAACAGTACCGTCTAGGTATGTTAAGTATTTAAAGTCCAACAGAACTTCAGATTTTCATTACCTCTACTACTAGGAAACATGGCACAGTTCTACGTGCTCAACCTGAACCTTGGTCTCATTTGGGCTGCCACAGGTTCCATCCCAAGTCCTGTGTTTTATATCCTTTACACAGCAGACCTAAGCCATGTTTTTGTCTCCCTTTCAGTTGCTGCTCACCATCATGCTGATGATACTTGGGGATATATTCATGCTAAGCTGCAGATGCAGCAATCTCCTTAGCTGAGAAAATGGTTGACATCCGAGGTGCTTTGTGCACGTATGTAGTCTAACCAACGCGCAGGAACCCTGCCGTAGATTCGCGCCGCATATTCGCGATTTTCAGCCACAGATTCGCTTTGCCGCTAAAGAGTCGCCATCTGGCAGTTGACTACAATTTAGATTACTATTTAAAATGTGCTAGCAATAATAGCAAATGGACCTACAAGAGTACAGCAACTTGTTGATGTAAATGGGCCTATATACGCCTATAGGCCTACATATAGGCCTCTTATAGCAATATATATGCGCCGTAACTACATCCACATATTCAAAGGTACTTACGAATACGCCTCAATCACAGCCGAACATTCAAATAGGCCTGAATATGCGCCCGTATGGCCAGACCTACAGCCACAGATTCAACTAGACCTTTCTATACGCCAACATAGCCAGCCGCAGATTCAGTATAGGCCTATATAAGCGCCAGACCTACAGCCACAGATTCAACTAGACCTTTCTATACGCCAACATAGCCAGCCGCAGATTCAGTATAGGCCTATATAAGCGCCAGACCTACAGCCACAGATTCAACTAGACCTTTCTATACGCCAATATAGCCAGCCGCAGATTCAGTATAGGCCTATATAAGCGCCAGACTTACAGCCACAGATTCAACTAGACCTTTCTATACGCCAACACAGCCAGCCGCAGATTCAGTATAGGCCTATATAAGCGCCAGACCTACAGCCACAGATTCAACTGCACCTTTCTATACGCCAACATAGCCAGCCGCAGATTCAGTATAGGCCTATATAAGCGCCAGAAATACAGCCACAGATTCAACTAGACCTTTCTATACGCCAACACAGCCAGCCGCAGATTCAGTATAGGCCTATATAAGCGCCAGACCTACAGCCACAGATTCAACTGCACCTTTCTATACGCCAACATAGCCAGCCGCAGATTCAGTATAGGCCTATATAAGCGCCAGAAATACAGCCACAGATTCAACTGCACCTTTCTTTACGCCAACATAGCCAGCCACAGATTCAATATAGTATATATATAAGGGCCAGACCTACAGCCACAGATTCAACTAGACCTTTCTATACGCCAAAATTGCCAGCCGCAGATTCAGTATAGGCCTATATAAGCGCCAGACCTACAGCCACAGATTCAACTAGACCTTTCTATACGCCAAAATTGCCAGCCGCAGATTCAGTATAGGCCTATATAAGCGCCAGACCTACAGCCACAGATTCAACTAGACCTTTCTATACGCCAAAATAGCCAGATTCAATTTAGTATATATTAGCGCCAGACCTACATATCCAACCACAGATTCATTATAGTCCAATTTAAGCGCCCTAGTCTAGCTCATATTGAACTAAACTTTTGTTTTGGGCCACAATGATTTGCGGACCATTGATCACAGGACCATTGATTATATAACTATTGATCATAGGACGTTTGGTCACACGGACAATTGATCATTGGTCCTGTGTAGTGTTGTTTTCGTTAACGGTAACGATAACGAAAACCTTCGTTAACGAAAACTTAAGGTTTTAGTTAACTAAAACTATAACTAAAACGAAAACTTATACAAAAACGATAACGAAATAAAAACTAAAACTAGCGGAACCCACGAAAAACGATAACTGAAACTAAAGCAGTCCAAACTAATAATAACGAAAACATATAACGAAAACCAAAACTAAAACGCCCAACGAAAACCTATAGCTGTAGGACCGTCGCCATTATTGGTTTTCATCATTATTTTCATTAATTATCGAACATGGCTCCACCAGCCCACCACCTCCCGAAGTAATTAATCCGGACGCAGTCGAGCCACCCGGGTGACAGGCTAACATTTCCTTACAGCTAACCAGTGATGCCAATCGTTTAAGAGATAAACCCAGCGGCCAGCGCTAGTGATCATCCCAGCTCCCAAGTTCCCATTCCCAGCGGCCGCAGCATTTCTAATTGATGCTAATTGAACGCATCAGTTATAACCCAAGTTGCCAACGGACGCAGTAGGCCAGTATCCCCAGCTCATTATCGTTTAATCTTTTCCAATGATGAGTCATTAAAAACCACGGAACCACCGCAAGTCATTACTCGATCTGCGAAACGTCCATCCCGCTCACCGGCTACAGTTAGTCTTTAGAATCACGTCATTTACTAACTTTTTTAGTCGGCAGTTTGCGCGGTTACATGACTTACATCGAAGCTCGTATTCAACTGTTAGAATTTTCCAATGTGTCGAAACTAAATTTAACAGTCATTAAAAGGCTAAAAATGTATATGTGCATGGCATACTACCATACTGAACACCTTGCTGTAAACCTAATGATTGCTTTTTGTAATAAATTAATGTACATTCACGATGGCTAAGTGTCAGACTATCAGTGACCAAATAACTGAAACTAAAACTAAAACGAAAAGTAAAAAAACTAAAACTGAAACTAGGAGGTTTCAGTTTTTATTAACTATAACTAAAACTAAAACTTTATGTAAAAACGAAAACTAATAATAACTAAAACACCTAGCACGGGAAACTAATAATAACTGAAACTAAAACTCGAGGCAAAACTAAAACATCACTAGTCCTGTGATTAGAAGTCCGCTTACCGCCACAATAGCCTGCCACAGGTGCATGATGGCCTATACATATTGGCCGAACCTACAGCCACTGATTTACTTTGGCTAACAAATCTATTGCTTAGAGTTCGGATCGAACCCTCTTAGCTGTGACATGTTAATATACAGTGAGGTTTGTTTGGACGATATATGGTTCAGTTTTGTTTATTTTTCTTCCTTTGTGCGTTTAAAACACGGCTGTCATTATATAAATAAACAAAATATGTACAATTATGTGGACCAATAAACGTTATGTTATGTTATTTAAGTAGACTTTTATATACGCCATAAGGCCAGCTACAAAATCTGTAGGCGTAAGGCCTATATATGCTTCCATCCGACATCCACATATTCGGATTATCGGATAGGCCTTTATTTACGCCAGAATGGCCAACCACAGATTAAAATAGGTCTATATGCGCCAAATCCAGAGCCACATATTCAATTACCCTAATTTGTACGCGTATATGGTCAACCGCCCATTCATAGAGGCCTATAAATGCGCATGAACCACAACCACACTTTGAAATAGGCTTTGTACGCCCCAAATTCGTATATAGGCTTATATAAACGCATAAATGTCGAGCCACATATTCAGCTAGCCAAAATATAATCCATAATTGCCATCCATATATCCATATATCAAGATAGGCCTCTATACGACTATATACCAGCCACAGAATCATATAGGCCTATTCGTAGGGCGTAGACCTCAATTGCCAACCACATATTCCAGTATTAATCCATGTAGTCAAGGAGCTAGCTCATGTTTCGTGTGCACTTCAATGTACCCTCAGTTTGACCTCACCGGGTCATTATAGGTCATGAAAGTGTGTCAAAAAAATTGGTCACATGACCCGCTTATTGATCGCTTAGACGCCATATTGGATTCAAGATGGCGGAAAAATGACTTTTTAAATTTCGACTTTTTTTTAAATTGTAGGTCTTGATTAGAGCTATCTTTTTGGTCCTTATGTATTTTTTACTAATTATAACCGTTTCTGAGAAATTTAGCAAAAAAGAATTTTTTTTAAAATAAATTTTGAGGGTACATTGAAGTGCACACGAAACATGAGCTAGCTCCATGACTAATGCGAAACGAGAACTCACAAAGAAGGAATTGTTTAGGATTCCAACAGATGTTGTTAATGTGCACGGAGAATTCAAATCTGTTATTGAGTATGACACCTACGGTTCCTATTTCATAAACTGAACGATGTCGTTGCTGGTGAGGCATAAATGATTTATCTGGCGTTGACAATTTACCCTTTGTATGAGCGTAGAGTGTCTCTGATCATATATAGTATGTTCAGGGCTGTAGTCGAGGGTATACGCGGGTATACAGCGTATACTCACCTCTAGAGAAATTTGAGAGCGTATACTCATGGATCTAGACGAGGGTATACGCGGGTATACAGCGTATACTTACCTCTGAAGACCGAATAATTGCGACTTTTACCACTTTTTGAGAAAAAAGATAGGTTTTAACGGTTTTTAGGGCGAGTGACTAAAAAAAAGTCATCAACTTTTTCAGAGACGAAATGGTAAAAAGTCAAAAATTCTAAGAGAATTCAGAAAATTTTCTTAGACGAATTCCTAAAAAAAGGTCATCAGAATATTTTTTCGGTGACACTGCAGCCCTGCTCACCGGTAGCGTATACTCACGTCAAATTTTACCACTACAGCTCTGAGTATGTTGTATATACGCCCTACAGGTTATTGGATGTTTTAGGCGCCCTATAATAATTCCCATTTGTGTGTTCCTTTGAGCGCGTTAAAAGGTTTCCTCAGAATATTAATGGCCCTTATATATACTATATTGAATCTGCGGCTGGCTATGTTGGCGTATAGAAGGGTCTAGTTCAGGGATGGCGAACCTATGGCACGCGTGCCCAAAGTGGCACGCGTTCAAATTTTTTGGGCACGCGGAATTCAGAGCGTCCCCCAAAATTTCAAACTTACAAATACAAACTCCTTGTTGGAATCCACATTTTCTTGTTTGAAGGACGTTATTTTAACACCATTCAAAAACAATCTTTGAAATAATGTCTTTAATTCATTTTTTGTTACGATTTGTTAGCTAAAACCTATATGGGAAAACTAATTATATACTGTGCAATATTCCGAAGGGCACGCGACGTTATTTTTAAAAATGAGTTAGCAGTATTTTGGCACGCACCTTAAAAAAGGTTCGCCACCCCTGGTCTAGTTGAATCTGTGGCTGTAGGTCTGGCGCTTATATAGGCCTATACTGAATCTGCGGCCGGCTATGTTGGCGTATAGAACGGTGCAGTTGAATCTGTGGCTGTAGGTCTGGCGCTTATATAGGCCTATACTGAATCTGCGGCTGGCTATGTTGGCGTATAGAAAGGTCTAGTTGAATCTGTGGCTTTAGGTCTGGCGCTTATATAGGCCTATACTGAATCTGCGGCTGGCTATGTTGGCGTATAGAAAGGTCTAGTTGAATCTGTGGCTGTAGGTCTGGCCATACGGGCGCATATTCAGGCCTATTTGAATGTTCGGCTGTGATTGAGGCGTATTCGTAAGTCCCTTTGAATATGTGGATGTAGTTACGGCGCATATATATTGCTATAAGAGGCCTATATGTAGGCCTATAGGCGTATATAGGCCCATTTACATCAACAAGTTGCTGTACTCTTGTAGGTCCATTTGCTATTATTGCTAGCACATTTTAAATAGTGATCTAAATTGTAGTCAACTGCCAGATGGCGACTCTTTAGCGGCAAAGCGAATCTGTGGCTGAAAATCGCGAATATGCGGCGCGAATCTACGGCAGGGTTCCTGCGCGTGTACCAGTGGTTTTAGTTGTTGGCAGGTTCAACCCTTAGCGCTTCTAATCCCCTCAGCTAAGTAACTGATAAGATGTTGGGGTGTCAGGAAACTAGAGTATCTCACAAGTTGTAAGTTGATTTGTGTGCAGATAATTAACATTAGATTTTGACTCTGCATTCTTGTACTTGGTAGTCTGTAGTTTCCAACCCTCCCCAAGCTCTTTTTTGACAACTAAAACACAGAGTCAAGGACTTTTATACAAGGAACTGGAATCTCCTTATGTAATGCCGTTGGACAAGTTATCTTGTTCATGGAGCGTGGCGCCTCTAGCGACAAAGGCGTATAACTTCGTGTTTACATAACAAATGCATTGCGGGTTCTATGAAGACAATCGACGAATAATTATTTTTTGACCAATAAACAATTGCTTGTATATAATAAAACATCATATTTTATATGCACTGTAGTGTCTATTACAATTTATATGACATTTTATTTAATTTTAAAGGTAATTTTGTATAACTTTGCAGTGCACAACCTTGCCGCAGTGGACCACATCATGTCAACAAATCTTTCGACATGACCATTGACCAAGATGGATGAGAATTAAGATCTTAAGAAAGCGTACGAGCAGATCATGTGTGTGTGCGTGCGTGCGTGCGTGCGTGTGTGTGTGTTTGTCGGATGTTAATTACTGTTACCATCTGATGGCAAGTGTTCTGACTTCTTAGTCAGAGCTAATAGGCCTAGTTGGTTATTAAGTCTTCTGCCAGCCTGATCTAGAGGCTTTGCCACGTGAATGTATTAATCTGTGATATCCAGTCTGATATAGAGGCTATAGAAGGGTATCCTGAGATCATATGTTTTGCGCTGCATGACAACCTGAAGTAGCTGAGAACTTTTAGAGTTCATAAACTTTGCCCATTTGCATGCCATCATACACGGTACTGATTAGGGAATGTAATCCTGGAGCATTCTGTCAATCACGGGATTAGAAATTAATCAATCCCGGGATCCCGGGATTATACTTTATGCAATGAAAAATTTTCCCGCCTGTAGCATAAATGTATATTTAATACTATAACGCGGTTGTGTATTAAAGAGGTTGGTTTTAAGAACGTTGTGGCGATGTGTTATAAACATGTAACCTTAAAATAACGAAAGGTTTGAGCGTTTGTTATGAGTTATTTACGATAAAATTAATTGCAAGAAGCGTGAAGTGTCAATAGTAGAATCTCCGAATACTGATGACTGAGAGCCTAGGCAGAGGAACTTGACAGCAGTAGGCCTCGGTTGATGCTTGATCAAGGTTTCGCCACTAACAGGTTGGCCGGCTTGTTTGGTCCTCGGAGGCTAATTAAATTGGGGTGGGGTGTTTCTGAGTGGAAAGGTGTTGATAGTTGATAGCGATCCCACGGCCGGGAATTAGGTCTGAGAGCGACAGGTGACCAGCGCAGCACCGCTGCGGGAGGAGTGCACAGCAGCCTGCAGCACATTGATATTAAAGCAGCCAGAGTCATTCTGTAGTCTGTACTAGGGCTCGTACCGTCGTTGCTGCTTATCTGCCGTAATTAGCGTCCGTTGCCCAAGCCTCAAGGAAGAATTATACAGGGGATCAAGTAATTTTAATCCAAAATCCGAATTTTTTGTAATCCCGAAAATACGGGATTCCACGTTTGTCAATCCCGGGATTACGGGATTTAAAAATGTTCCGGGATTCGGGATCCCGGGATTACATTCCCTAGTACTGATTGGCCTTCTCATTATCAGACTATAGATATAACAGATTACTAGTGTCCATTCAAGTGGCATATAAAAAACCAGTGTTGATATCAGCTACAATCCTCGTTGGGAGTTAATAGCATGTCCCATAGTCCTCCACAAGCCCAGTTAGCTACATCGGTAAGAGCGTCGTAGGCTGCACCTCTGTGTTAGAGAGCATGCGGACCACGGTTCGCTTCCCAAAGGTGGCTTATTTCAGAGATTTAAATCTTGGGATAGCACGGTCCCAACACGGGACCGTGCTAGCCCAAGATTTAATAGGTGCCATTAAATGGCATGGCACCCATTAAAACAGGCAGCGATGGTGAAGGATCTCACCCGATCAATTCATTGAAAAATGAGCAGGGTCGAGGACATATACGGTTGCTATAGAAAATCTCATAGGCCTAGGCCTACGAGGTTTGGCAAATGTTCTTGTAGTCTCTGGGTGACTGCTTGCAACACTTTTCCTGATCACTGAAGAATGCAACATCTTTTGAGAGGTTCAGATCATGTGTCAAGTGTCAACAAATATTTAGGTAAAATTAACTTCATTATTACATGTCTTTATGGCCTTTCCTCAAAAACCTGTCTTGAGGTTGAAGTACCTTCTTTCTGATGTGCAAGCACTATAACTGCAAACCAAACCAACAGCATGGAATACATTTGAACCATCCCAAAGTGCTTGTCATTAATTTAATGACCCAGATAGATGAAGAGCCAAGTGACCCATATGGGATGGCATTCTGTGTATAGATGCTATCCAAGTAATCGTATTCTCCCAGTCTTGTTGTCAAGACCTTAAACCTCAAGACCAAGACCAAGACCTTGAACCTCAAGACCAAGACCAAGACTTTGAACCTCAAGACCAAGACCAAGACCTTGAACCTCAAGACCAAGACCCAAAAAATCGCAATCAGGTCAAGACTTCTAAAAATTGTTAAATCGGAATATTCGCTATTTTTATGAAAACACGAGTCTTTTATTTTATTCAAGCAAATTAACTTTAAATGCAAACTGCAGAGAAATCCGAATTTCTATTCAAAAGTCCTTCATGCAATCTATTATTCCAAATGCTTTTTGTATTTTATAAAAAAAAAAAACAATTCGCTCAGAATTTTCTGACCAAGACGTGCCTGGTGGGCCTCATAAAAATTCCGCCATGTGAAAAAATACGTTCTACAGGCTAGAGCTGTACCGATAAGGCTTTTTGCCGATTATTCCGATACCGCGTATAGCCGATTATTGTAATGGCCGATACCGCGTATGAAGCCGATTATTTTATTATCCCCCAAAACTACGCATACGACGTTGTATAAGGGCTATTAAGGAGTTTCCAGTCCTCTGTGTAATAGGTTCTTGGTTTCTACGGTGTCTGTTAAGTAGTGCAATGCTAAATATAAATCAATAATAAGAAACAAGACATAGGTACTTGTGCTCATTTGTCTATTTGTAACGATTATTGTGCAAAAAACGTCAACTGTATAGTGATTTGCATCGGCGCCGATACTTTTTCGCCGATACCGATTATGCCGATTCCTCTAATAATATATAATCGGCCCGATTACGAATGCTCCCGATGCATCGGTACAGCTCTACTACAGGCGCTGAAGTCGCTAACACACGCAGTAGCTTTTCAAGCACTGGATGCAAATGTACAGATAGTGAGTCCTTTTGAAATCTTCCCATGGTTTATCATAACCGTCTGATACAGAATAACTGTTGCTGCTGCCAATGGGTTTTCCTGACCAACAAAGCTTTTATCCATCCATAGATATTGGTCGTATATATGATGCAAGAAGGCTTGATACAGAATTATTGAGTTCTGTTAAATGACTGTTCATATTGACAGCCGGTCTTGGTCTTTCAAGACCAAGACCAAGACTTTGAACCTCAAGACCAAGACCAAGACCTTGAACCTCAAGACCAAGACCAAGACTTTTGGTGTCAAGACCATGACCAAGACTTTTAAAAACGAACTCGAGTGCACTCGAGACCAAGACCTTGGTCTCGAGGACAACAAGACTGTATTCTCCAAACACTCTATAGCGCCACTCAAAGGCCAAGCGCAGGGCACTAGCCTATTCACGTCGTAATAACCATGTTAAATGTTGCTCAACTTCCCTGCACTTTACCAGCAATAAATATACGATGGTTTTTGAGATTGTGCGGTAATGACTGATAACTGATGATAACTTTATTTTCTTCTTTACTCAACCAAGAATTTTAGTTTCCTTATTCAACTGAGTACATTTAATGAAATAAACACAGGTACATTAGTTATTAACATTTCATATAATTTATACCTGGAACACATAAAAATCAGTTCGACAAAAGTTGTCTAGAGCTCTCACTGACTGAATCATAAATACTTACAGAATAATGTTCAGGGTCAATGCTGAAGTGTACATGTGGAGACAGATGTTACTGGGAAAGTTAAGGCAGCACAACGCAGATTTCTTCCTTTTCGAATTAATGTCGGATGCGATTGACCGCAGTCACATATTATTAAGGTACAGCGTACACCTATACAGTCCCAGTGCCTGACATATTTCCGTAGTTTAAATTACTTAATTGAAAATCATTGAAAATAATGCCTACATTTATTATCACTTGCCTTTCTCATAAGCTTGTTGACATCTAGACACGAGCCTTTATACCCGCGACGACAGATGTCGCCACGATCGCAGCCTACGCCGGAAGTATACGTCATTTTCACGAGTAACCATTCCTCTAAATATAGATTCCTTGGTATTGGTCCTTGCTCTTTGGTGTTGACAAGAGTGGCAAATATGGCTGTGGCATTAAGTGTGATGAAATGTGCGACTGTAAGACGATTAGTGGCATGTCGATTCAATTCGAAACTAGTCAGACGACTGTCGAGCAATAACTCCACCTCCGATGACGATGAATCTCGGAATGTTCGTAGCGAAGGCGCTGCTGCATCTCCGTTAGATTTAGCTAAGCCCGGTCGGGCAAGGCTGAGGAAAGAGACGGTCAGACACAAAAATCAACCGGAAACTCACCGGTCAGTTTTGGTCGAAGAATCAAAATGTGCATAATCTTTTATTGGTCATTGCGAAGACTGAGTGCCTCCTGTATAAACAATATGGTTGCCACCGACTTCGCTCCAATAGAGCGCCGCTGCCTACCAGCCACATCCCACAATGCAATTGCGCTAGGTAAGTCAGTCGAACACTTGAAGTCAAACGAAAATGAACTTTAATTAGATTGAAAATTAAAATAGATGCATACATCTTAAGAAATGGTTTAATCCGTTATATATATAAAAATGCTACCTACCAGGAACATCCCACAATGCAGTGTGCTAAGTAAGTAAGTAAAACGAGCACTTATGTTACAAACACAACTGAATGATTTGTGTATATCTAACGGATTAAACCATTTCTTAAGATGTATGCATATATTTCAATTTTCAATCAAATCAAAGTTCGTTTTACTTCAAGTTTGCATTTGACTTCAAGTGTTCGTTTTACTTACTTACCTAGCGCATTGCATTGTGGGATGTGGCTGGTAGGCAGCGGCGCTCTACTGGAGCGAAGTCGGTGGCAACCATATTGTTTATATAGGGAGGCACTCAGTCTTCGCAATTACCAAAATTATTTGTAGTTCCACTTCCAAATCCACTTACAGTTAGGCCTATCACAGTTCCAACATGAACGGTTAATGTCTGTCGGACAATGTGAATGCGACTGATAATAAAACAGTTTATAGGCAGACACACTAAAAAGTTACCAGTCAATTATTTTACTGTTGAGTTTCAAAAACACCCGCATCTCAAGGGATTTGCTCAATCGATTTCTGCAACCTGTAGACATCCATCCTGCAAGGCTGCAACAGTAAAGATTCGACGAACGCCTCTGAAGCGGGAGCTGAAACTAAATCTTCAGCTATAACAGCGAGCCGTCGGTAAACTGGATGTCTACTCTGCCAGAAGTCAAAGAGACTAGGAACAGCGACATGTTCTTCAATTTCCTGAATGTATTTAGAAAGTTCTGCTGCAATGCTGTCAGGAGCATGTTTGATGGGGAGTCTGAGTGCCTCATTCTTGTTGCCAGAAGTTTGAATCAAAGAGCATATATTATTTATAGAATATGCGGAGAAGCTTCATCATAGCACCGTGATGTCAATCAAGAGCCCTCGTCATTCCGTATAGTTATTAGTTAACGTTAGAATTATTGGTTGGGCAGCTTAAAAATTAATTTTTATTCTATTCCGTTCTCGTCTTGAAAATTAATTTTTATTCTATTCCGTTCTCGTTCTCGAAAAATATTGGAATTTTTATTCCTATTCTATTCTCGTTCCACAATTATTTTTCGTTACAGTTTTCATTCCGTGGAACTAATATTAAATAATTATTATTCCTATTCTATTCCCTGGAACGAAAATAACACTGGTTGCCACCGACTTCGCTCCAATAGAACGCCGCTGCCTACCAGCCAGATCCCACAGTGCAATGTCCTAAGTTAGTAAGTCGAACACTTGAAGTCAAACGATAATGAACTTTAATTAGATTGAAAATTGAAATATATGCATACATCTTAAGAAATGGTTTAATCCGTTATATTATATAAATTATATAAAAATGCTACCTACCAGGAACATCCCACAATGCAATGTGCTAAGTAAGTAAGTAAAACGAACACTTATATTACAAACACAACTGAATTTTGTTTATATCTAACGGATTAGAACAAAATGGATTCACATTAAGCTGGGCGTTCCTCAAGGCTCTGTACTTGGTCCTTTACTCTTTATTCTCTACACGGCTGATATTCCTTCTCTTTTCCCACTCTCGGGAGCTACTGGTCATATCTTTGCTGATGATGTGCAAGCTTTTGTCCATGGGTCTCCTTTATCTCAATTGCACTTAGTTGAGCGTATTGAGTCTCTATCTAAGTCTCTCCATTCCTGGATGTCCTCAAATCGTCTCTGTCTTAATGCCTCCAAAACCCAGTTCATTTGGTTTGGCTCCCGTCAACAGTTGCTTAAGATTGATTTCGCCCTTCTCTTGGAAATCTTCCCTCACTACTCCTTTTCATCAAGTGTACGTGATCTAGGTGTTACGCTTGATAGCTCTCTCTCCTTCAAAGATCACATCTCTAACCTCACACGTGTTTCCTACTTCCACTTAAGGCGTCTCAGGGCTGTTCGATGATCTGTCTCTTCCTCTGTTTTCACAATGCTGGTCCATGCTTTCATTTGCTCCAGAATTGACTACTGCAATTCGCTTCTAATCGGTCTTCCTAAGGTCCGTCTCATGCCTCTGCAGTCAGTCCTAAATGCAGCTGCGAGATTAATTGCCCGTCTGCCACGCTACTCACGCATTTCATCCTTCATGTTTGAGAAACTGCACTGGCTTCCTCTCTCTGCACGTATTAAGTTCAAAATCCTTATTCTGGTGTCAAAGACACAGCAGGGTCTCGCCCCCAAATATTTAATTGATGTAATTCACCGGCCTCTTTCTGTCTCTTCGCATCGTCCACTTCGCTCCTCAAACAGATTTTAACTTGCAGTTCCTCATACTAGAACAGCTATGGCGAAGTCCCGATCTTTTGCCTCAATTGGTCCCTCTCTCTGGAATACACTGTCTCCTACTCGCTCTCAAATTTTAATAAGTAACCCCTCATCTTCTTTTGCTTTCCTCAAAACTTATTTCTTTTCTCTTGGCCTTGCGCACTGGGAGCGCCTCTGAACGGTTCACCCTACTAGAGGCGCTTTATAAATGTTTAAATACAATACAATACAATACAATACAATAAACCATTTCTTAAAATGTATGCATATATTTCAATTTTCAATCAAATTAAAGTTCGTTTTACTTCAAGTGTGCATTTGACTTCAAGTGTTCGTTTCAATTACTTACCTAGCGCATTGCATTGTGGGATGTGGGTGGTAGGCAGCGGCGCTCTACTGGAGCGAAGTCGGTGGCAACCATATTGTTTATATACGGAGGCACTCAGTCTTCACAATTACCCTTTTATTGACTGTTTATTTTCTTATTCTAGTGAGAAATTGAGTGTAATTGCATCTTTGAGTTAATCATCCGGACATATCTCCCCAATTTTGCATAGGACATAATTGCCCCCGGACAAAATTTCCCCTCTGTGCAATTAGCCTATTTGTCCGTTGCTAATTGCATCTTTGGGTTAATCATACCACATCAGCCAACGCTAAATACCATTATTTTGGACGATTAGGCATTTTCTGTTTACTTGGGACTATAAATATTATAGCATACGGAAACCTTGCTTCTATATTCATTAATTGATGTAACACACACATTTGATTCATCGAATTAATTAAATTGTGCACGAATCAGTGTCCGATTTGCTGGGGTGGTCAGAGGGTTGTACCCCAGCTTCTTTTTTGACCCCTGCATCTAGCCTTTGGCCGACCCCCTGGTGTCGGCTTGACCCCCTCAAATTCATTACAAACAGTCCAACACCAAACGACTCCATTATGACCAATTGCCAGTGCCGGCACATGGTACTTGAGGCCCCCAAGCCTTACTTGAGGCCCCCCAAAACTATGAAAAATACACTGCAAACGAGAACAAACAATAACGACCGAACGTCAAGTATCTTTAACCAAGCTCTTTCACCGACAACAGAAACAGCTACGTCAACAATGTAAGTATCAATACATGGCATCGATACTCGAGCTCAAACCTTTTCCGTCTCGCCTTCTTTTCCGCGAATTGGTCCAATAGCTCGTCATAGTTCAGCTTTCGGGCAGTTTCACTTTCAACTGAAATCATTGCCAGCGATGATAACCTGCTGCTGAGCATGGTGGAACGATTAAATGTTTTAATTAGCTTCAGTATGCTGAAACTGTGCTCAGCACTAGCCATTGGTACTATGAAGTGGTCAGAAGAATTCACAATGCAGATGATAAATGACCAGGAACCAATATAATTTGCTAATGAACTCGCTTCTGAAGTCATTGCTGCATCATTTTTCTAGTGCGTACGGTATGCTTCAAGTTGGTCAAGAGCGTGACAGGCCTATACCTTGTCCAAGTAATAGCGAAGCAGCTTCTCAGAGTTGATTCTGGATTGCCTTCAGTGAGACTGGGACATTCTTAGTCAAAATCATCCATCATGCAGGTGACGAAGAAAATATTGTGTAGAGCCTGTGCCAAATGAAGACACTGCAGTGGCATATATGACTGCACTGTCTTCTAGAACACAGATTCAAGGTGTGCGCAGCACAGGGACCGAACTGCGCCCTGTTATTCATTTCAAGTAATCATGCTTGTACACCACTGTTATGGCCTTTCATATTCGAGCCATTGTCATACGCCTGACCCTGACAGTCTTCGATCATTAGATTTAGTATTTTAGTGCTTCTGCTCGCACTAGGAATGATTCCACCAGTCCTTGGCCTGTCGTGTTATTCACACCTAAAAACTTCTCTTATCTGTATGCGTTCTATAGGTATACACTGGCAGGGCCGGATTAACAAATGTTGTGGCCCTGATCAGTCAACATATCTCCTTCATCAGTTACTAGCATGTCTAGCAAGATGCCTATTTTATACTGTCACAAGTCATAAGCTTGTACAACATAGTAAACAATGACCTGCTAAACATACAGTGTTACCCTTGCAAGCAATTTTATACTTTAAACATATATAGTGCTGAGCGCTATATTGACTGACCAATATAATAGTTACCGGTATTCATCCACATGAGTCTTGTTTAGGTTGAAAAATTGCCCAGCATAGAAGCATTTTTTGGAATAAGCTATCTTGCAACCTGAAACGAGCCTCTGTTCCTTTCTTTGCCTCATTTCTGTAAGCGCTCGAAAAACATTCTGTTTGATCGTGGTTTTGTTTTGTCGTCTGGAGCACCTCTGATATGTTTACGTATATTTGCAATAAAAAATTACAAAAAACCCAAAAGAAGATAATATAGTCTATTGAATGCAGAGACCACCTACAACTTCTTTACAGTCTTTGATAAATTAAATCTCATTCTACATCAGTGCAGCAGAGCTGAAATGTGAGGAATCTATTCTCATAATAATTCAGAAGCTGTAGTGCTTGACTGAGCGTCATTCTCTGCTAAATGAAACCAAATTGCTTAATTTAAGGTGTTTCTGTTATTTAGGCCAGATGAGCAAGGCCTTGCCAAAGAGTTTATCACAGCTGTCAGTGCTGTTGCTGAAGCGATTGGAAAAGACTCGCAGAAACTACGATCAGACCTTCTGAAGAAACTGCAAGAGCAGCGGAATAGGTCTTACGATGGCCAAAAGGTGGAAGATAAGTCAAGCGTTAGGTACGGCTACTTAGGGGCCATCCACATATTACGTATGCACTTAGGGGGGGGGTCGGATTTTGGCGATTTTGCGTACGGGTGCGGACGGGGGGGGGGAGGGGGGGGACAAAATGTGTATGTACGCAAAATAAATTTCTATAACTCTATGTCCACATTATGACTGTGTATTGTCCTATAGTCGTCCAATGGCATTTTATTACATTATATAAAGCCATGTGCAGTTACTCTGTGCTGTGAACGAGACACCTATAATTTGTCTATATTGGCCCTCACTCATCCTTCAATCTGGCCTAAAGTGCAGAGAGACACTTTCTGCAGCTGGTCTTCTCGGGGGGGGGGTGCGTCAAGCGTACGTACGCGGGGGGTGGGGAAGAAAGTACGCTTGCGTACAGGGGGGAGGGGTCCAATTTTCCCGAATTTTTGCGTACGTAATATATGGACGGCCCCTTAACAAAACCATACCAGTTCAAAGAATTACAAACTTTGTCTGGACTATGGATTATTAAATTATTTCAAATAACTTTAAATTATTAACATTATATTGCTTTACATTGTTGTCAGTAGAAATTTTGTTTATGATTACGTGTACGTACGCAAAATAAATTTCTATAACTCTATGTCCACATTATGACTGTGTATTGTCCTATAGTCGTCCAATGGCATTTTATTACATTATATAAAGCCATGTGCAGTTACTCTGTGCTGTGAACGAGACACCTATAATTTGTCTATATTGGCCCTCACTCATCCTTCAATCTGGCCTAAAGTGCAGAGAGACACTTTCTGCAGCTGGTCTTCTCGGGGGGGGGGGGTGCGTCAAGCGTACGTACGCGGGGGGTGGGGAAGAAAGTACGCTTGCATACAGGGGGGGAGGGGTCCAATTTTCCCGAATTTTTGCGTACGTAATATATGGACGGCCCCTTAACAAAACCATACCAGTTCAAAGAATTACAAACTTTGTCTGGACTATGGATTATTAAATTATTTCAAATAACTTTAAATTATTAACATTATATTGCTTTACATTGTTGTCAGTAGAAATTTTGTTTATGATTAACACTTGAGTTGTTTGCATTAATACAAATGATTTTGTAACAAAATTATGGATAATTGTCTGATGAGCAGTAAACTAATGTTCTTCATTGTAGCTCGTTGCTATCTGGAATGAAACTTGAAAAGGTTTCCACTGGTATGAGCAAAGAATCAGTGCATATTGGAAAGACAAGAAGGCAGGGATCAGGACAGAATTATCCTGAGAGGTTTGGAAGTGCAATAAATGACATGAAACATCATCGAAAATCAAAGTGAGCAAAAATAAGTAAATGTCTTTTATGTCTGATATTCGTTAAATAATGTTTCAGGTGTTGTAAGGCAGGACAGTTCTTTGGACATGTCTCCGGTTACATAACGAAGAAAAGTCCTTCCTAAAGAGCGTTGCACCCAAGCTATAATTGTGATAGCATTTTGGGTTATGTGAGATGGTGCTGGCCGGCACAATGAAGTGAAGTAAAATTTGCCCTTGTATTGTCCATGGGATGCTATGCCACCTGGAGACTGGAACCCATAACCCTCCAATCCTCCATCCTTTATTGGTAGGTAAATGATAACTAGTGCAAATGTAAAGGTTAAAAAAGTATTTTCCGTTGTTGGATGAAACTGCCTTTAAATTGATTGTAAGTGATAATGGGAACCAATTAACAGGTCTTAGTGTCCCTTTGGTTTCATCTGCCTAACAAAACGCTTTAAAGGAAAGAACTAAACTTGGCTATTGTATGGTATCAAATTAAGTCAAATAAACAAAGATGTTGGAGGCACACTTTCAGAACTACATGTATGTATGTATCTGAACCAGTCTTGTTGTCGTTGAGACCAAGGTCTTGGTCTCGAGTGCACTCGAGTTCGTTTTTAAAAGTCTTGGTCTTGAGACCAAAGGTCTTGAGACCAAAAGTCTTGGTCTTGATCTTGAGGTTCAAAGTCTTGGTCTTGGTTTGCAAGACCAAGACTTTTGTCAATATGAACAGTCATTTAACAAAACGCAAGAATTTAAAAAATTTATCCAATAATTACTGATGCAACTGCTTTAGTATTTACACGGTGTGAATGAGGCTTTACTGTTGTTTTGGACAATTATTTTGACTTCCGGTTATTTACCATGGAATGATTTCAAAATAGACTCATGATTTGTACATTAAATTTAACATTGGGTGCTTGAAAAGCTGCTGTGTTTTGTAACGTGTTGGCACAACACGGGCAGCGCAGTTAGGACTGAAGCTGACAAATTCTAACCTTCGGCAAGCCTGCAAGGACAGTGTTGCAAATGTCCAAGCACGTTATGATGAAGGAATGAACAAGAGTCGCAGCAACATCATGAGATAAATTCTGCCAACGACCCTGATTGACGCATTGTATGCCATGTTGTAAGGCAGAGAGAGAGTTGACATAGTCCAACATTTATAGGTCTTCATCCAGAAGGACTCCCAATGTCCCAGACGACATGTTATGGATCCCAGCGCAGGAATAATGTCGCTACTGTTACATCACTGTCCATCTTTGCTCTTGCCTGTCATGTACTGAGCCACATGAACTGTGTCTTAAATGGATTGAAGACATCCAGTTTTGTACTTCGACTATAATTCCTCACATTTTAGACACACTATTGAGTGCATTTGAAGGGTGGCATGACAACTGATCAACATCATCAGCATATTCTATTGAGTGGCCCTTCCTGAAGCTGGAGTGCAGCTTTTGTAGTGCAACATTGTCTAGCCACTACCATCACGTCCGGCTACAACCCGTCGCTCTACACTCACACCCTGGTTTGACGCCGAGTGTCGCTCTCTTCGGCGCCAGGCCCGTCGCCTCGAGAGAGTCTACAGGCGCACAAAGTCACCGGCAGATCACTCCAACTGGGTAAGGTTCGTTCGTGAGATGCATCGTCGCTACAGGGAGAAGGAGCGCTTATACTGGGAGTATAAGATCACCCACCACTCCAAGGAGCCCAGAAAACTCTGGACAACTTTCAACGACCTTCTCGGCCGTTCCCGCTCAGAGCATCGAACTGCTGCTCACCACTTCACTGCCAACGACTTCCTAGAATCTTTCGTTGCAAGGGTACACTCGATTCGTGAGGCCACAGCTGGCTCCCCTCAGCCGGTGTTCCCTCCCACAGACTGCAGTCTCTCTGAGCTGAGCCCGATCTCTGCAGAGGAACTGCGACGACTCATCCTGGCTTCACCTCCTAAAACCTGTGAGCTGGACCCCATACCGACGTTCCTCCTCCATGAATTTATGGACGTCCTCCTTCCTTTTGTGACCGTCCTCTGCAACCGTTCTCTTCAAGAAGGTGCTCTTCCGTCGTCACAAAAAAGATCCATCCTTGTTCCTGTTCTTAAACGAGATGGACTCGACCTGACTGTTCCAATTAACTTTAGGCCAATTGCGAATGTGTCATTTCTATCTAAAATCATTGAGAAGATAGTAGCTCTTCAGCTTACCACTTATCTTGATAGGAATAATCTGCTCTCAACCTTCCAGTCGGGGTTTCGTAAGGGTCACTCCACGGAAACCCTATTGGTACGCCTTCTCTCAGAAATTTATGGGGCGATAGATAGGTCAGAGGTCACCCTCCTGGCTTTGTTAGATGTTAGTGCCGCGTTCGACACTGTCGATCACGACATTCTTCTTGGACGGCTTTCTGTCTCATTTGTAATTGTAATTGTAATTGTAATTGTAATCGAGGATTTATATAGCGCCACTCATAAACAGAGGCGCTCCCGACCCGTGTCAGTGTCTTCACTGACAAAGAGAAATGTTTCAGGCGCTTGCGAGACTGGGCAGGAGACAGAGAGAGGAGGACAAGCCTAAAGCCCTGAGGGAGGCTGTTCCAACTGGAAGGGCCCACAACCGCAAAACTACGGGACTGGGCAGTAGCAGTGCGCATCCAAGGGACTAACAAGAGGCCACGGGCAGATGACCGGAGAGAGGCCCGACCAGGCAAACTGGAAACTGGGGTGCAGTAAGCCCTGAGATACAGCGGAGCTGAGCCAACAAGACAGTTACGCATGAGGGAAAGGACCTTAAATTGAATGCGTTGGTGAATGGGAAGCCAGTGAAGGGAGTCCCGGATGTAGGAAGAGATATGGGCAAACTTCATGATGCCCCCTATAAGGCGAGCAGCAGCATTAAGGATGGACTGAAGTTTAGATGTGTTAGTAGAGGACAGGCCAATATAGACAGCATTACCGTAGTCAATCCTAGTACAGATCAGAGCATGAACCAAGGTCACAATCGCATGCAGCGGAAGGGACTGGCGAATGGCACGAAGTTGGCGTAAATAGTAAAAACACGAGCGAGAGACACTATTGACATGATCAGATAGAGAAAGAGTAGGATCTAGGACAAATCCAAGATCACGAACAGAGGAGGAGAAGTACACATTGGGAAACCTGAGGCGCAGAGAGTCAGCATCAATCCTGGCAAGCTGGACACGATTGCCAAGCCAAATGTACTTGGTTTTATCATAGTTAAGACGAAGGCGATTTGAGGACAACCAGAGATCAAGAGCAGAGGAAGCCTCCAGGATGCGTTCAACCATAAGAGCAGCTGAGTTGGCTGGACCATGGAGGTATGCCTGTGTGTCATCAGCGTATTGGTGAGACAAAACACCCATTGGACCAAGAACCCCAGCTAGATCCGAGGTATACAAAATGAACAGAAGGGGGGCGAGGACAGAGCCCTGAGGTAGTCCATACGGGATGTGGGTCCAAGGAGAGCGGGTAGGTCCAAAAACAACAGAAACAGAGCGATCAGTAAGGAATGAGCAAAACCAAAGAAGAGCAGAGTCAGCAATGCCAAAAGATTTAGATAAACGGTCTAAGAGGATGGTATGGTCTACAGTATCAAAGGCAGCGCTGATATCATAAAGAGCAAGTAAAGTGACCTGGCCACGATCAAAGGCTTGAAATACTTCAGCTAGAAGGCGCAGTATAAGCGATTCTGTCGAGTAGAATTTCCTGAACCCAGACTGAAGAGTAGGCATAAGAGAGTTAGAGTCAAGGTAATAGATCAGTTGACAAGAGACACATTTATCCAGAAGCTTTGAAAGAAAAGAGAGGTTTGAGATAGGACGATAGTTTGAAGGAGAGTTAGGATCAAGGCCTTGGCGCTTAATGGAAGGGAAAACCACAGCCCTTTTGTGCAGTGTCGGGACATAACCTTGAGCTAGAGAAGAATTACACAGTAAAGCCAAAAATGGAGTCAATTCATCTACAAAGTCCTTAACTAGAAATGGAGGAAGCAGGTCTAGTTCACACGACTTCGAAGAAGAATCCAGTATCAGCTGACGGATTACAGATGGCTCAAGTGGTTTCCATGACGAGAGGGTAGCTGTAGTAGAAGTGAAGGAAGGAGGTGGTGCATTTTCCGTTGATTTGCGAGTAGAATCTATCTTGGTCTGGATAAAGTTTAGGTAATCGTCCGCCGTGAAAGGAGTCTGAGACGGAGAGCAGGAGACAGTAGAACGACCGAGCACGTCAGCAATTGTCGCCCAGAGCCGGCGTGGATTTCCCTTTTCACGATCAATTAACGATTCCCAATATGCAGTCTCCTTTATCCGGAACTCACGGTACATATCCCGAAGGTTATTAATCCAAATAAGCCGGTCAGAGGGGGCATATGTACGGCGATATCTACGCTCAAGACGTCTAACGTTCCGTCGTAGTGTACGGCAGTGATGGTCAAGCCACGGCTGTAGCGGTCTGGCGCGAGTTCGATGTTGACGTAACGGAAGAAGGGCATCGATGAGAGGTTGTATCGTCGAGTCATAGAGGGCGAAGAGGTCGTCAGTCGAATGGTCTGCTAGATTCGAGAGGTCACCACAGAGAGGGCTGCTAAGGAGGCCAGCACGGAAGGCCTGCTGGTCAAGGTGCCTCCAACCACGAGAGATCCGGAGGGAGAAGGTAGGCTGGGCGCAGAGGAGTGGCACTGTGAAGCGAAGGAGACTATGATCAGAGATAGACGGGGGTTCAATGAATAGGTCAGAAATTTGGCAGTCATCACGCGTGATAACCACATCCAGCCAACCACCAAGGACATGAGTTGGTGCAGCGACATGCTGGGTAAGTCCAAACTGCGATAGAAGATCCATAAAGTGAATAGTGTCTGGAGAGGAGGAGTTCTCTAGATGAATATTAAGGTCTCCTGTAATAAGTAGCTGAGAGTTGAATGTGGAAAAGATCTCAAGGAGGGAAGAGAGCTCAGAGAAGAAAGTTGACGTAAGCGGTGCAGAGCCTGGACGGTAAAGAGCAAGAACGGTGAGAGGTCCTCTAGATGTAGCGCAGGAAAGAGCGAGTAGTTCGAAGGTAGTCGCCTCGAATGGAGCAGGGATCTTTTTGATGCGAAGATGATCACGAAAGTGAACAACGATGCCGCCATAATTTTGTTCCAGTGGATCCTGTGAGGGACTGACTGGACGAGGAGCATCCATAGACGAATATCCAGGCGGAGCAGATCGAAGCACCGAGACGTCAGAGGCGGTAGAATGCCACGACTCTGTCATCACAACGATGTCCAATGAATGTAGAGAGATTAAGTTTGATATTTCCATGTACTTCTTTCTTAAGGAATGGGCATTTAGTGAACCAATCCTCAATCCTTCATGGCTGCTTTGTGTCAGACGTAACGGCGGAGAGGACAGCGATGGCGATCCAGATGGTAACTGAGTCGATTCGGATGATGAAGACAGTGGTGATGATCCAGATGGTATGTGAGTCAATTCGGATGATGATGAAAGAGCCCCTATGGGGCCAGTCTTAGAATTCACGCTTCTGAGGGCCCCAAAAGACTACAAAAAATGTATGTGTGTGTGCACACATGACCTCCATGCGCAACAGAAGTGAGACTTCTTAGCTATTGATGCAGGGATGGAAAACGGTTTTTAGGAATAACTCGCTTAATTATTGCTCTATGGTATTGCTATATTATTTATGTCGTCTATGGAAGCAAATGACGGTCGTCTGCTTTAATAATTACAATGCATATGGCCATAGGCGTAGACTCTGGGGGAGGGGGCAGCCGGGCACGTGCCCCCCAATAATTGAGATGGACTGTACACCCAATGCAACAAGTGTAGAATGAATAACCAAATGCTATTTTGGACAAGTTTACGCCAGTGCATATAGGCCTAGCGTTAATTTGAGCTTTATTGAGTGTAATATTTGAAAACAATTGGTTCTGCTGAGCTAAACAAAAAGTGTGAAGATCTGGCTAATGTGAACTTGATTATGGTGACCTTCTAAATGAATGCACTCATCTCAAGCACTACATGGTTCTTGATGAAAAATTGAGGGGCCTCTCCCTGCGTTGTACAGAAAAATAATTTAGGATAACTTGAAATCTGTGTTCCCCAATATTCAAATTCCACTCAGAGTGTTCATGTGCATGATGGTGACCAAGTGTACAGGGAAACGTTCATTTTCAAAATTGAAACTTGTAAAGAATCAGCTTTGCAGACAATGGGGCAGCAGCGTTTGAACTGGCTTTCACTCATGTGCATAGAAAATGATGTCCTGCACACCATTGACTTCAAGCCACATATAAATTGGTTCTCTGCAAAGAAATTTCGTAAATGTTTGTGTTGATAAATAATAAATAATTCATACGGTACCATATCTGTCTGTATCATACTGTATGGTATATACCAATTTATTATCATTTATATGTTGAAATATTTGTGCTTTTCAAGGCTGATGTTATATTGAATAATTGTTCAAAAGTTTATGTTGATTAATCTTTGCTTTTCAGCATGTTTCATTATGTTTGAACATCCATTTTGTTACAAAGCGAATGTTGAAAGTACCAACAAATCTATAGGTTTAATTTTTATCCCTGTTGGTGGGTATGGGCCCAGTGCATTGCTTTGCCCAGGGCCCACAATGCTGTTAAGACGGCACTGGTCTGATGCTGATGCAGCATGCCTCTGGAATGAACCCAACATCCCACTACACATGCCTGAAAGACACCCAAGTGCAACTTCAAACAACTTCTAAATATACACTGCTCAGAAAAGTACAAGCAGAAAAAGGGGGTGAATGCTGATGCTAAACAAGGGGCTGCCAAGGCGAGCCAAAATTGCCTACTGGTTTAAATCTTGCAAAGTTTTTGTGCATTGCTTCTGGTATAGAAACTGTTTTGAAGCATATGATTCTAAAGTACAATTCTAGAGATAGATGTGCAAACAGAAATTTCAGAGACATGTAGTGCCAGAAGTGTTGGGACCAGTGAGGTACATGTAAAACAAAAACTTTTAAATGTTGTGCAGAATTTATACTAAAATGAGCAAAAATTAAAAGATGTGTTTTCTAACAATATGGAAAGTCAACAGACTTTTTTTGGAGTTTAGTTATAAAACAAATCATTTGAAACGGTAAATAAAATGATTAAAAAATTGCCAGGCAGCTCTGGGTTAATGTGCCAAATTGTTGGGGAGCTTGGAGTTCAAAGGGTTAATTGCTGGAGAGCTAAGGGTTCAAAGGGTTAAGTGTCTTGATAAATATGCATATATAGAAGTTCCTAAATTATATTAAATATGTCTTCCACTTTTAGCCAGGATAATTCCTCAGGTGGGCCACATGATAGATATGCATGGTATAGAAGTAAAGGCCAAATGATCTACTGGTCATGGGTTGCTGCATTACCCTGGGGATGTAGCAGCTGTCGGCAAGGCAGTCTGAATTGTGCCAGTGAGGAATTGGAATCTAGTATGTTAAATCAAAATATAAAGAGGATTTCATTACATTATGGGGAGTCCAATGTTGCTCTATGGTAAACTGATTGGCAAGGACTGAAATTAGTCTATGTAAGGAAGAGATGTTCAAGAATCTCATAAATGTTATTGCGGTTGGAGATTGATGTAAAATTGGAGACTTGAGTCTCTTGGGCTTGTATCGTTGTTGAACATTTATGCTAAACACATACTTCAGTTCTTATTGCAGAGATGTAGCAAAGAAAGAAAATTGATTCTAATCTGTTACGTCAGTGGTTTTCAACCTTTTTGTAATGACGGAACCTTACGCAAAGCACTCATTTGCTCACAGAACCCCGTGCGTTTCACTCGTCCAATATTGCAAGAAATAAATTAAAATTGTAACTTTTTTGTATTGTATCTAGAAATTTATAAAGCGCCTCTCGCAGAATAACTGTTCAGAGGCGCTCTCAGCACAGAAGCCCCGGGGAAACAGAAATGCCTTTAGGGAATGCGAGACCGATGAGGAAAAGCCAGTCATTAGTTTGGCCCTGAGCACAGGAGGAAGGTCATTCCAGATCGTGGGACCCACTACAGCAAACGCCCGATGCTGGGCCAAGGCAGTTTTAGCCCTGGGAACAAAACGATCAAGCCGATTTACAGAGCGCAATGAGCGAGAAGAAGATGCAGATAGCGGTTTTCGCAGATAGTTCGAGAGATATTTCGGGGCAGTAGGCTGCTGAGATTTCAAGACAAGGAAAAGGATCTTATATCGGATGCGCGCAGCAATAGGGAGCCAGTGAAGGACATCAAGCATGTAAGTAGAGATATGGGCAAACCGGGGGAGTCGAGCGATGAGCCTAGCAGAAGCATTTAGAACAGATTGAAGGGGGGAAAGACACTGCTTGGGGAGACCCATGAGGAGCGAGTCACAGTAGTCCAAGCGTGAGCAGACAAATGCGGGAACTATGGTGGTAAAGACAGAAGGTGAGACAGAGCGTCTGATGGCCCTGAGACGCCTCAGTTGAAAAAAGCAGGAGCGAGTCATGTTGGAGATATGCTCTTTGAATGTGAGGGAGGAGTCAAGTGTGACACCCAAGTTGTGGACGGTGGAAGAGTAGGTGTAAGCAGGAAATTTCTCACTCAGCAATGGAAAATTGAGTTTAGCAAGCTGCTGTCTAGTCCCAAACCAGAACTTGTAGGCCTAATGTTTGGATAATATTTAGATTTTAAACTTTGAATATCCGTTATTTGCACTTCTGGTGCAGACTATGATACCACATTACAATAGGCCTACTTTAAGCGCTCAAGTGTAACTGTTAGTGAACAACAGCATTTTATTGTATTTCGCCAGCAACTAGTTCCGGCAGATGGACAGAATATTAAAATATTCTGGAACAGTATAATAGAAATGCTGAGCTACAAGTAACTTTCATCAAGTTTAGTACAAGATTTGTGCCTGATGGCTTCGGCGTAACAGTTTAATTCTACAACGAATCGTAGATACCCGTAATAATTCGTTCTCGAAAGACACAGCCGTTCTCGATGTTTTTCTATGGTGGTCATGGCATAAAATCCTAACTCGTCTAGGCAACCAGTGCAAAACTGCGTTAGAATTCACAGGTCTTTCTTAGCAATAAATGGATATTCCTTTTCGATCAATTTCCAAAACAAGTCCAGCTCTGCATACTTCAACTTCCGTCAGTCACGATTTCAGCGAGTTCTTCTCTTTGAAATGAAGTGACCCATAGAACATGTAATTACTACGAATGGGTTTCCATTCGTAGGCCTGCGGCTCAACAAATCGTGATGGAAAATAGTTACTGAGACTGTGATGGAAAATAGTTACTGAGACTGTTGGACCAAATGGTTCAAAATCAACGGTTACATTTCCTGGTACTTTGAATGACATTTGGAAACATATCTATATTCCCATTTGATCATGCCTCTTCCGTATTATCAGTCATGACTTGACTCAATCATAGGGACATGTAGGCCTATGTAGTATCCACTTCCATCAAAGTTTTTGGTGTAACCATTGGAGAAAAACTAACAGTGTCAGAACACATCAACCAAGTTATAAAAAGTGGCTCCTCTTCCATATTTGCATTAAAAACACTTGAAAATCACAGCGCATCTGTAGATTCTCTTCAATTGATAACCAATGCAACCATTATAGCAAGAACAATGTATGCTTCTCCTGCCTGGTGGGGCCTAGCTGATGAAAAAGACAAATCTCGCCTGGAACGCCTAATGAGCAAACTTAAACGATCCGGCTATATTCACGCTAATTCTCCCTCCATCGCAGAGTTTGCAAACAAAGCTGAAACTGCATTATTTAAAGCTGTCCTGTGTAATGAAAACCATTCACTAAGATGCCTCTTCCCTAACCATCATTTAGCTCCCTATTTTCTTAGAGACTGACCTCATAACTTTAACCTCCCTGATAAAGACTCACGAAACTTTACTTCTCGTATGTTATTTGCCAACTCGTACTAAGCTATTACTTCCTCAGTTTTATTTTTCATGTACACCTACAGCGTATTGCCTGTTCTAAGTAATAAACGAATATAAACATACATAAACAGACACATAAAATGCAACAATATGTTCACGTAATAATGTTAATTATTTTAACATAGGCTCATGTCAAACAAGAATGAATTAAAGCTGTGCATAATTCTATTCATTGTTTTCAAATGTTTTTTTTTTCAATTTTTGTGAATTCAGTTAGTGATTTTTAAATTTTATTTCGAAATGCGGCAGAACCCCTGGCCGACGCAAGGGTTCCGCGGAACCCCGGTTGAAAACCACTGTGTTACGTTATATGGAAGTGGAGAATTTTGAAAGAAATTGAGAAGGCAGTGGAAGAGTACTTGAATTGCAGTATCTTCATTCAAGTTTAAGCTTCATTTTCAGTTTTAGAAGTCTTGCTTGTCAGCATGTATTAAATTTAGTGGTATGGATTTTTTAGAGATTCTGTGGATTTGTGCTTGTTTGAAGGGCCTTCATTAGGAATATTCAAGAAAGCAACAGCATCAAAAGGTGAAATAATACAATTATTAAATCTGTGTTGTAAAGTAATTATATGGATTCACCTTGTCACCTTGTGCTGTCAGCTCGTGGAGCTCTAGCGATCGTCCTGGTGAACACACTCCACCGTCTCCTATTCGATGACAAGTCTCTCAATTCCGCCAAATTCATGCCAGTTACATCTTGTATCTCATCCATCCATCTCCTCCTTGGGCGACCCAGTCTTCTCCTCCCCTCACCGCACGCCAGCATCATTTCCTTCTCCAGACCATCAGATCGCATAACATGTCCAAAGAACCTTAGCTTCATTCTTGTCGCAGTTTGTTTTAACGACTCTTCATTCTCAACTCCAATCTCCTCTCGTATTGATTCGTTCGTTCTTTTCTCAGTCCAAGATATTCTCAGCATCTTCCTCCATATCCACATTTCACAAGCGTTAACCTTATTTTCCATGTTCTTTGTCATTGTCCACGTCTCGCAACCGTACAGTACCGTAGGAAAGATTAGTGCTCTCACGAGCCTTTTTTTGGTTTCTATGCTCACATGTTTGTCTTTCCATATCTTTTCCAGTCCGGTCATTGCAGCTTTCCCTATAGCAATCCTTCGTTTTATTTCTGGATCACACTTTCCCTCCTTTCCAACCAGTGATCCTAGGAATGTGAAGCTTTCTACCACCTCTATTTCCTCTCCGTCTATCTCAAAACTATCCCAATCTGCTGTTGTCATGACCTTTGTCTTCTTTATGTTGAAGTATAAACCAGCTTTTTCACTTTCTCTCCTGACCCTTCTTATCAGTTCTGCCAGATCCTCTTTTCTTTTTGCCATTAATGTTGTGTCATCCGCGTATCTAAGGTTATTCAGTGTCTTTCCAGCAATTTTTACTCCCTCAATTGCCCCCTCCAGTTCTGCCTTTCTCATTATTCTTTCAGCATATAGATTAAACAGGAATGGAGACAAGATGCATCCCTGCCTCACTCCTTTCTTGATTCTGAAATTGTCAGTGTCTCCGTATTCTGTTCTTATCACCGCTATCTGGTCTTCATATAAACCCTTTAGTAACATTATCAGGTGTTTCGGAATTCCCATAATTCACTTGTTTTGTTACTCACATTATTCACATTCATCATTTGTATTTTATCAATATGGATTACAAATATAAAAAGACATACTTGTGTTTTTATTAATATCTTGTTTAATAAAATATTACAAGGAACTCCAGATTCTAAAATAAGATGTAATGGTGGTTTTGATAAAATACAAATGATGAATGTGAATAATGTGAGTAACAAAACAAGTGAACTAGTACTTTATTAATTTTATCAAGTGAATAATGATAGTGAACTGTTCCTGAAAAAACCCAGCAACCGAAAGGGCATGTCCTTCAAAATTAAGCAAAGTACATCTAAGGTAAAGTAGGTAACTAAAGTGGTTTATAGGCAATCACCATGTTAAGGGATGCTAAGGCCAACAAAGGTTCACCAGTCACTCTGGTACAGAGTAAAGCAGGGAGGCGACCTGACCGACGACTCTGATGAGCGTAGACTCGGATCCGACCTGGGCTGGTGAACCAAAGTCCTCCGTGCCCACCTTCTCGTGGTGCGGACCGTTAGTACCCTTCCTAGGAAGTACTCTTCCTAGGAGGGGGAACGAACGGGCACGGCAGGCAAAACCAGGGGAAGGCAATGGCAAACCACCCCTGTTAATTATGCCAAGAAAATCGTCATGCCACACACCAAACCACGCCGATGGTCGCGGATGGAGGGACTCCCAGGCCGGAGCGCTGAGGTGGGACTCCCAGGCCAAAGCGCGACTCAAGGGCTACTGGGAGAAGTAGCAAGACGGCAACGGAGACTGTGTGGCATGACGATCGCTAGGGCTCCTAGAGCCGACGGCACAAAGACAAAGACAAGGCCAACAACAGTAGTGCCTGAGATAAATTCCAAAACTCATGATAACTTCTATTGCATTGTTGTCTAATGCTATCAACAAAAAATAAAGTGCTTGTTTGAAGGGCCTTATATTCAGTTCACTTATCAAAACGTGTTTGTTTACACCTTGTTGAGCTGGTAAACTGAGATGGTGCTTACAAACACTGTTCATTCTGCTTTAACTCTTTTGAAGTTGCATTGTTTTTAAACTAAATTTGACCATTGTTAATTCATAAGAATGTAATATTGTGCATATTTTATGTCACAACAATAGTATGTCTAAAAAAAGTTGATCAATTCATTGTGTTTATTTCATAGTTGATACATATATGACATAAACTTAAAAATTGTAAAATTTAAAATCCATATAAAAGACATCAAAGGGACAGATTATGTGATAGTAATGGGAGACTGGAATGCAGTAGTGGGAGAGGGCGAACAGGAAGGTATAATAGGGAAATTCGGATTGGGGAAGAGAAATGAGAGAGGAGAGAAATTAATGGAATTCTGCAAAAGGCAAAGATTGGTAATAACGAATACATGGTTTCAGCAGGAAAAAAGACGAAGATACACGTGGAAATCACCAGGAGACAGGGAAAGATACCAGCTGGATTACATAATGGTAAGGCAGAGGTATAGAAATAGTGTGAAGAATGCGAGAGCCCTTCCCGGGGCAGATGCAGATACAGACCATAACATGGTGGCTGTGACAGTGAGCCTACAACTCAAATTCATCAAAAAGAAAAGAGTGAAGAAAATGAAGTGGAACAAAGAAATGATAAAAACAAAGATGGGAGAAGTATCGAAGAACCTAGAGGAAAAAGTAGAAAATCTAAAAGAGGGAACAAAAACAGAAGAGAGGTGGACGAACCTAAAAGAAGCACTGATGAAAGACTGAAACGATAGGATTCCAAAAGGGAAACGAACCGCGTAAACCATGGATAACAACAGAGATGATCAAAGACATGGAGGAGAGAAGAAAATGGAAACATCAGAGTACAGAGGAGGCTAGACAGGAATATAGAAGACTGAACAACCAGCTGAGAAGAACAACGGATAAAGCAAGAGAAATGTGGTGGGAGGAGCAGTGCAGAGAACTGGAACTCCTGCAGGAACAGGGGCGAAGTGATTTGGTGTACGGTAAAATAAAATCACTAAGCAAGAAGTAAAATACAGGAAGAGGAGGTGCAATCAAGAGCAAGGACGGCAGACTACTGGAGGACGCAGAGGATATAAGGGAAAGATGGAAGGAATATGTGGAGGAATTATACACAGGAAGTGGAAGCATCGAGGAAGAAATGAGGAAACAAGAACGGAAGCAGGAAGAAACACAGGGGGAGGACGGCATGGGTCCGGAGGTGATGAGAGAGGAGGTCTTGGCTGCAATCAAGGACATGAAGAATGGGAAGTCGGAAGGAATTGACAACATCCCAATAGAAATACTCAGAAATCTTGGAGAGAAGGCAATGAACGAGGTGGTGCAGCTATGCCAGGACATCTACAACACGGGAGAATGGCCAAAGGACTTCCTGCAGACAATTGTTATACCAATACAGAAGAAGCAGAATGCAACAAATTGTGAAGACCATCGCACGATAAGCCTTCTGACACATGCATCAAAAATCCTGCTAAGAATTATAACAAAGAGACTGCAGACAAAGGCGGAAGCAGAAAATTGCTTGGGAGAGGACCAATATGGGTTTAGAAAGGGAAAGGGGACAAGAGACGCGGTGACAGCATTGAGGGTAATAGCAGAAAGAAGCATCCAACATGACCAAGACATATATATCTGCTTCGTCGACTATGAAAAAGCTTTCGACAGAGTAGACTGGAGAAAGCTAATGGGAATACTGAGAAGAAAAGGGGTGGATTGGAGAGAAAGAAGATTGATAGGTAATCTATACATGGGACAAAGAGTGAAAATAAGAGTTGATGGAGAGTACTCAGAACCAGGAAAAATAGGAAGAGGGGTAAGACAAGGATGCCCACTGTCACCAATCCTATTCAACATCTATATAGAAGAGATCATAAGAGAAACGCTAGAGGATATGGAGGAGGGGATAAAGGTAGGAGGAAGAAGGGTGAAGGCATTGAGATTTGCAGATGACCAGGCGATGCTGGCAACTAGCCAGGAGGGCTTACAAAGGATGATGGATCGTCTAAACACGGTATCGCTGGAATATGAAATGAAAATAAACGTAAAGAAGACAAAGGTAATGAAGATAAGCAAAAGAAGCGGTATAACACCACAAACAATAAAGATCACACTAAACGGAGAAGAAATAGAACAGGTGGAGAAGTTTTGCTATTTAGGAAGTGTGATCACAGAAGATGCAAGATGCCACGAGGAAATAAAAAGAAGAATATCCATGGGAAAAGATGCATTTTATAAAAGAGGAGAGCTGATGAGAGGAGGTTTAAGCAAGAGTCTAAAGAAGAGAATGGTAAAGACACTGGTGTGGAGTGTTGTTCTGTACGGCTCCGAGACATGGACAATGAGGAAGGACGACATAAAAAGATTGGAGGCCTTCGAGATGTGGGTGTGGCGCAGAATGGAGAGAGTTAGCTGGGCGGAACGGAGGACGAACGAGGAAATCCTGCAAATGGTAGAAGAGCAAAAATCACTCATAAGTACTATACGAGGATGACAAAGGAAATGGATCGGGCACATCCTAAGGAGTGAGACACTGTTAAGAGACATCATGGAGGGAAGGATGGAGGGGAAAAAGACGCGAGGAAGACCGAGGGCAATGCTGCTAGACTGGATGATGACAAAAGAAGAAGGATACAGTGGACTGAAGAGAAGAGCACAAGACAGAGAACGATGGCGTCATTGGTCATACGAACCTGCCGGTGAGCAGAGAACATAAAGAAGAAGATAAAATGTTATGAACAGAAAATGTAATTTAAAAAATGGTAAATGTAACCACTCATAATAGTCCAGAAAATTAGCTTATGTTTCTTCTAATCAATGCTGTCATTGGCGCTCATAACGTTCATCATCGCTGTCTCCCTGTCCCAAAACGTCCAACTCATGAACCCTATTTAATTTGAGAGTCTGTTGCATTGCCAGAATGATATAATTAAAGTTTTTGGATTTGGCTGATGAAGAAAAAAACATTTGACTTCAGAGAAGTGGCCAAAAATTAACATATATTTTTCTAATAATAATGATATTGGCCCTCATAATGTTTATCAGCATTGCTGTCTTCAAATCCAAAACTTTCGTCTCATCATACAGATTTGTTTCAAGAGCCTTACAGCATCAGTGAGCGATATAATTTCTTGTTTGGACTGGGCTAATTAACCCTTTAACGACCGCAACGTAGTAACCCGTAGTGCCGTCGGACGACCGCAAAGTAGCAACCCGTAGTAGGCGTGCCTCAGTGGCGTAGCTAGGGGGGGCAGGGGGGGGGCATGTGTCCCCGGGCGCCAAGGTAAGGGGGCGCCAAAATGAGGGTTAAGATAAATAATTTTACTCTTAATTTTGATGCAGTTTTAACTAATTTATCACAAATGAATGCATAAGATTTAATTTTAGCGCCCCAAATATATCCAATTATATCCTCATTACTTACAAATAAGTTCTTAGGTATGATTTTGGCGCCCCATTGAGCACTAAGGGGAAACATGCATGTACTGTCTGTATTTTTCATATTTTATTTCCTAAAAAAATTAAAATTGCCATTCGATTATGTGGAAAATGTGAAATAGTAAAACGGGGGGGGGGGGGGAGGGGGCGCCAAATTCATAGTTCGTCCCCGGGCGCAAAATATCCTAGCTACGCCACTGGCATGCCTTGTCATATCGTAGCCTCGTGTCGTTTCATGGTCAATACAGTTTATGAATACTAAGTAACTTAGGATCCTACGTATAATTTCAAGCCAAATGACGTCTTGGGATCCCCTAGAAAACACCTCAATATATTAAAAACAACCAATCAAAACAGCCCTTTAAATCACGCGGCGTGTGGCTATAAATGGACATTTAAATCCGTCAAGATGGCAAGGTAGTGAATAAAATTCGCCGATTTGTGGACGCATTTGTGTCTGTCAATGAAAATATTATTCTTTATGATGAAGAGAAGATGCCAATTTAATCCAAATTTAATCACAGTAGTCCGACAGTGAGCGTATTTGATGAATTATGAGTCAGACATTATACGGAATTTGATGCCGACGCACCTACGTATGCGTATGCGTGCTTAGAAAATGGGTCTAACTCGGATACAAAAACACACATATCTTCTTCATTTATTAAGATATATGGATATTTTCTTTTATGTTCTCTCTGACAACAACTTCTGCACATTTTGTATGCTCACATAACATATGTTGTAACTGAAAACTGTATACCCTAGTCGATCCCATCTGCGTAAGCGATACGCGAGCGTGTGTAAACACTGGGTCTGAATTGGATACAAAAACACATAATTATAATCTCCTTCATTTATAAAGATATATGGACAATTTCTTTTTTGTTCTGTCTGGCGACAATTTCTGCAAATTTTGTATGCTCACATAACATGTTCTGTCACTGAAAAATTTATACCCTAGTCGATGACGATCTCTGCCTGTGAGCGTGTGTAGAAACTGGGTCAGACTAGGATTCAAAAACTCATGTTTCTCCTTCATTTATTGAGATATATAGGAAATTTCTTTTTGTTTTGTCTGGCAACAATTTCTGCACATTTTATGTGCTCACTTAACATATACTGTCACTGAAATTTTGTGTAGACTGTCAAATATTTACACAAACTTGTGTTAGTATTTGCTTAGTCTGGCAACTTACTCCTGTGCAACAGTTTTGCTGAATAGGACATAATGTTGTCACCTTACGATGGAAAGAAAGTAAAACTAAAGCAAACAGGAGAGCTTGTGGAGTACCAGAAAGGAGAAGTTCTCCTTTCTATTGCTTTTCATAAAAGGCAAATCTCTTTTTGTTGTACACTGTCTGGAACATGAAAATATATAAGATTTTGTGGGTACAGTTTGGGGTAACCTTGGGGTACCTCAAGAAATTTTTTATCCAAAACCTCGATAAAGGGATGGAAAGAGGAGATGAAATGCTAAAGAATGGTGTTGACCTTATGTCTATATGTCAACTACTAAGATATGCCAATTATAAAATATTTTTACTTTAACGCTGTTTTGCTTAATTTTCCTCAATTTGTGCGACTACGGTATAAATACTAAAAAAATTATATTTCCTTCAGTTTTAGAAATATTTGAAAAATTATTTTTACATGCTGCCTGGGAACAATTTCTGCACATTTTTTGTGTCCACAAACCATATGTTGTCACTGAAAATTATTTTGTAGACTGTCTTGCACATGAAAATGTATCAGATCTTGGGGTACACTTGGGGGTAACCTTAGGGTACCTCATGAAATTTTTTTTCCAAAACCTCGATAAAGGGATGGAAAGAGGAGATGAAATGCTAAGGAATGGTGTTTACCTTATGTCTATATGTCGACTACTAACTAAAATATGACAATTTTAAATTTGTTTACTTGCACGCTGTTTTGCTTAATTTTCCTCAATTTGTGCTACCACGGTATAAATACTAAAAAATTTGTATCTCCTTCAGTTTTAAAAATATTTGAAAAATTATTTTTACATGCTGTCTGGGAACAATTTCTGCACATATTTTGTGCTCACATAACATAGGTTGTCACTGAAAATTTTGTTGTAGACTGTCTTGAACATGAAAATATATCAAATTTTTTGGGGGTTACGGTTTTGGGTAGCCTTGGGGTACCTCAGAAATATTTTTTCCAAAACCTAGATGGAGGGATGAAAGGAGGAGATAAAATGCTAAAGAATGGTGTTTACCTTATTTCTGTATGTCAACAAGTAACATAGATATTACAAGCTCAAAAATTTTTATTTTTCGGCCGTTTTTGCCAAAAATGTGCGGTCGTGAGGGGGTAGGTGAAAAATTTATGTGGTCGTTAAAGGGTTAAGAAAAGAAAACCATTTGACTATGGAATGACCAATGACTAAGAAAAGTCTGTGACAATTTAAGTGGTTAGGTAAAATGTGTACCAAAAACATCTGCCAAAGTTTCGATCTTAACTTTTACAAACCTATGGAAAAATGCACCTAAGGGATTTTTGGCATGTACAATGTTTCTTCTAACAGATATAAATAGAACAATAAATATATAGCTAATTACGTGCCACAGAGATGCATTTTCGTGATGAAGTCAAAATTGACCACACTTATTTGCAGTAAAGTTAAAACAGTCATGGAACTCACATCTGTCCATCACATTAATCTTCTCTGCCATAGCTGTTATTATCAGCTCCAACAATTCGGGGTCATATTCTGCTCCCTCTCTCCTGGTGCGGCCTCTACGCTTGTTCACTCTTTCATGGTCTCCTGCCTCGACTACTGCAGCTCTGTATGATTGCTGGGCTGCCGGCTGAGGTACCTTGACAGGGTCCTAAGCACAACTGCCCAACTGGTGGGTCAGATCCTTAAGTTTGTCCAAGTCTCGGGGTACATGCGGGATGCTCTCCACTGGCTCCCCTACCTTCAGCGGGTCTTGGCTCTGGTCCAGCGAAGTATGGAGGGCCTGGCACCTCCATGGCTGTGGGAGCTTTGCTGTTCTACTGTAGCCGTCCTGCGCCGTGGCTCCCTTCGCTTGGCTGTGCAAGCATAGCTCCTTGTTCATCATGCACGGACTGCTATCCGGCAGCGCTGTGCATTCTTTGTGGCTGGCCCTGCGACCTGGAATGGGCTTCCAGTAGGTCATTTTGCCTTGTTCCTTTCTGGCCTTAAGACTGTTCTCTTTCAATGGGGTTGGGCTGGGAGCGCTCCAGGGTAGATAATCTTGAAGGGGCGCTATATAAAACCACTGTAATAATAATAATAAATAAATAATATAAACGAGCAGAAATGTCATCAAGTGTGTGTCAGTGTTTGTGTAAAACAAAACAAATGTAACGCTCCTCTTATTGGCTGCTTTGATGTCACAATGACATCACAAATGGGACGATCACTTCGTTCAAAGTAAATTTCAGTATACAGTAAATGGCTGCTGTTTTAAACTAATGGCTTAAACGTGCTGAAAATAATTTATTCGTTAAAGAGCTTAACGGTTTAAAGGGGCCAGAAACATAACGACGTTAACTAAAAACCTACGGCATTTGCGAATTGATTTGATATAGCGCTGATATATAAACGGGATTAACCTAATATATTGTAGGTTGATAAAACGCTGAAATGAAAGAGCTTAACGGGTTCAAAAGGCCCAATTTATGGCTCAATTACGTAGGGTGCGTGGCTTGAAATGAACAGGCTTTTACTGGCCAATTTACTTATACGCATAAACATATTCATTATTTAAGCCATCTAGTGATTGACTACATTATTCAGCCTCAAATTCACAACAGAGCTTATTTCAATCAATCAATCAATCAATTTTCGTTTAATCAAAGCATCAAGCTGACAACAACGCAACTTGTTACACAGAAATAATTAGTAGGATATATGTAGAAATCTAGGGATAGACTATTGGTGAATGTTAAGTTATGGTTTGATTCTTATTATTAGTTAAGTCTATAGTTTATTATTGAAAGGTTATTCGGTCAGTACAAATCCTTAAACAGTACTCGAGGGATAAAATTTCGATCATCTTTTTCAGGGAGTAAGAAATCATAGGGTCTTGGGCGAAGTTCGTATCGGCCTGGACCACGATGCGGGGGGAAAAGTTTATGTAAAACATGGTTTTCATTAGATTTTACACATATAAACAGACATTCGTCTGCCTTCTCAGCCAAATCAGCTGCACTGAAAATACATTTTCAATTTTTTTAATCCGTCTTAGCGACTTGAAAAATACATTTTCACATTTCTTTTACCATATTAGGATGGTCTAACATCTAGTAATAATAATGATGATGATAATAATAATAATAATAATGTCCTTAATAGTAGCAGAAAGTGCAATGAATTTTTTGTTGTGGTTATGGTTTGTTTCCCATGGAGAGTGATAGCATGTGTGGTCGGTCAATCATTCTGGAATAGGTTGCCTAACACCTTCCGGAATGAACTTCGTGGTCTTTCTTGCTTTGCCCTTTTTCCACAAGCATTTGAAAGCCATTCTTTTCGATCGTGGTTTGGTGTTGTCAGGTCTTGGTGCCTCTGAAGTGTTTCTCTTCAAATGGTGCTGTACAAATTTACGATTACAATGTGTACAATATGTGTTTAACTAAAGATTAGCTATTTTATTTGATAGGTGATGAAGTTGCTGCCAGGAAGTCTCTCTTTGATATCATAGATGAAGAAGAAAAGGAGAAACTAATGATGATGCCTCCTACTAATGCTTTTGAGGAAATGATACAATGGACAAAAGTGGGAAAACTATGGAAGTTTCCAATTGACAATGAACAAGGTCAGCATTTAATGTTTTATCAATGAAAAGAGGCAGTAGATTTAAATAACTACTGAATTATATCTTGATTCAAACAAGTATGTTTTTTACTCTTTCTGTCCATGGGCTCGTCACCAGTTGTTGTCAATCACATGTCTCACTGTCTTTCTCCACTCGTTTCGATCCTGTGTTACCAGATTCAGCCTTTGCACATCCAGTCTGCACCATTCTATGACATCATCAAGCCATTCTCTGCTTGGTCTAAGGCCTGTTCCTTCGATTATTCCAAACATGATGTGTTTAATCAGTCTGGTATTGTCCTACAGATTTGTCCAAAGAAATTGTGCTTCCTTTCTTTTATTTTCTGTATGATGTTTCTGGCACTCTGTTTTGCACTTCTATATTTCATATTTTATGCTGCCATCTTATGTGTAGGATTCTTCTGTAGCATTTCATCTCAAATGCCAGCAATCTGTCCTTGTCATGTTTGTGCAGTGTCCACAATTTGCAGACATTTAGTACAACACTGACTATCCTAATTAATCAGTGATTTGGTTTTTAGTGATCTTAATTTTTAGTCCTACAGCTTTCCCATCTCTGTGGAGAATTTCCACATTTTTGTGGATGGTTTTTATTTGTCCTTCAATCAGGTCTATGTCATCCGCAAATCTCAGGTTGTTTATTTTGTTGCCGTGGTCTGTAATTCCTATTCCATTGCCTTGGATTTTGTCCATCACTCTTTTCAGTATGTAATAATAAATACTGTTGGTGAGATATGGTCCTTCTGTCTTGTTTTCTTGTATTTCTTGAGATGTTAACCACTCACCCAGCTCTCTGCCTTATCTGACTGCTGACTTCACATTTCCGCAAGTATTTTGAATCATTTGCTTTAGCCTTTTTATTACTGCGAATTATTTTAGCACCGCCCACATTAGATCATGCCTGATTGAATCAAACATCTTATTAAAGAAGTGTACAACTTTGTACAAGTGCTTTTACGATGATGGTGTTATATCTGCCAACTCTGTACCTCATCGCCGCTTATATTATTGTGGTATAATTCACTGCAATATTCCATCCATCGATTCTTCATGCCCTCCTTTTCCTTCAGGATGTTTGCATTCTTATCTTTGATTACTGATTGCCTTGGCTTCCATTTCCAGTTGATCTTTTTATCAAGTTGATAAGTTTGTCTGCATTTGTTGTTTCCTGTGAATTCTTCAATAGATGTATGTATGTATAATTGTATATGGCCATTTATATAGCGTCTTACAAGAACCTCATGAAGGCATTAAAAGTAGCTACCTAACAGATTTAAACAGATCCAACTTAAGAAATGTCGAAATGTTTCGTGAGCTACATGCATTGCAATGTTATGAATTGTTAATGGAAGACTGTTCCAGTTTCATTACAAGTACAATGCATGAGAAGGCACGGTGCGCCCGCATTGATGTACGAGAATGCGGACCATCAAGTCCCCACAAGCTGCAGAAAGCAAGGATTGACGACCTGGCTGGAGACGAGGACACAAAGCTCCCTGATGTACTCTGAGGTCACCAACCATCGATGTTCATCCCACGAGGATGTTCTTGAATGTGATCCTGTCCTCGACCAGGTGTGAGTGTAACGTGTCTTGCATATAGGTCGAAATATGCAAGAATTTTGGCAGCTTAGTGATGACTCAGGCAGCATAGTTGAGGACAGACTGAAGGTGTTGTATCCGGAACTTTGTCACCCGCAAGGTCACCGTTGCAATAGTCCCAGCGCGTCAGCACAAAAGAGTAGACAAGAGTCACAGCTTCATAGAATGATAAATTTCGCTGTATGACTCTAATTTGACGTAGTTGATAGAAGCAAGACCTGCAGAGGGTATTGACATGTTCCTCCATAGACAGGTCTTCATCCAGAAGCACTCCCAGGTCCTGGACAATATGTTGTTCCTTCCAGTTAGGGAATGCTGCTTCAATCGCTTCTCTGTCAATCCTTGAACGTGCCTGCCCTGTGCTCGGCCATATGAATTCAGTTTTTTCCAAGTTTAGCCTCAGTCGGCTGCAGGCCCCTTGCCAGAAATACAGAGTTGCCCATCCAAAAGCATTCGAAGTCGTGACCACCCAAAGCCATGAGCGTACGAAGTCGCGACTGCCTGAAGTCCCACCGCCATACGAGTCGGAATGCAGTGCCCCTGTGCTGTTTACAGAGCCTAATATCAACCCCTGCTCCTTACAGAACTGTCATCTGAACGCTTGCAGTATCTCTAGAGAAGATGCTGGATGTTGGTCGAGGAGAATCATGAACAATTTATGCTCGTCCAAAATAATTTTCACCCGTCCTTTCAAAGGACGGGTGGCTGGCTAAGGGCCTGGCCTGTTGGAGTACATCCAGGTCTGCCATTTCGTCCATGCCTGGATTTTTGACATGCACGCCAGTGCGTTAGATGGGTGGCATGTAAAGTACAGCTGGACGTTATCAGCTTGTTGATAAACCCGGACTGCAAGAGTACAGTTGATCTTTGTCAAATCAGTTGTACATGGCACATATAGCAGAGGCCCAAGGACTGAACCCTGCGGAACTCCTAATGTTACAGGCACCCATGCTTAATTGCCCAAGCCAATGGCCGCCATCATTTTATGCCAACTGAGGAAAGAACGAATCCACTCAAATGCCTCTCCAACAACTCCAAATGAGGTGTGTAGTCTGGTCAGCAGGATGCTTTGATCTACAGCATGAAACGCCACGCTCACATCCAGGAGTGAGAGCAGTGTATTGTGTCCAACGTTCATGGCATCGCAGACGTCAGAGATGAGCCTCAGAAGAAGTTTAGGTCAAATGGCCCTTCCTGAAGCCGCCGGATTGTAGCTTCGGCATGAGGTTGCATGATTCCAATTCACAGCAACTGCCATACCACTAGCTTCTTGATAAGGTCCATGGAAAGGAATGTCAGGTTAGAGATAGAGTGGTAATGCTTGATGCTGTGCGATCCAATCAACGGCTTTTTGATTTCTGGCTGTATGATGGCATGCATATGACTCTCTGGCAAGCATCCCTCCGCTAATGAAGCATTGCGGAACTCAGTCTTGTTGTCAAGACCTTAAACCTCAAGACCAAGATCTTGAACCTCAAGACCAAGACCTTGAACCTCAAGACCAAGACCTTGAACCAGTGGCGTGCAGAGGGTCTTTGATGCCCGGGGCCAACTCCTTCATTGGATGCCCCTAAATTGTTCTTTCCCTAATTCATTCCCCCTCCCCTCCCACTGCACTGTGCTGCCCCTCTCCCTTTCCCTCAGGAAATTTTTGAGAATTGCACATTGCCGTATGCTACTTTTAGCCTATTTTGACGATCGGAAACCGAATTGTAGACTTTGTATTTTATGCTTAGGAAGCTAGGCTACTATTACTAATCATAGTATAGCCTGTATGGAAAACATGACATAAAAACTTGCGCACTCATGTCTTACTTCGCGATGTATTGTAAACATAAATATTTGAATGGCGATTTATTGGCGGCCGGTTATTAGTAACTTGCAACGAAATAGTTGCAAGAACACAAGATTTATCTAAAGCAAAGACGAATGGTACGCGTATGCCCGCCAAGCCAATGTTGGCTGATATTAATGGTTGTCTGCAAATATTTGATTAAATCCTTACAAAATCTATATAAATAAAGCGAGAATTCTGTGTGTCTGTCTGTCTGTCTCTCTGTCTGTTTGACCGGGCTTAACTTCTACAATTTTGCACCTTTTCACTCGAAACCTTCACTACTGTGTCGGCCTCGGCATCGGACACCCAGTGGAGGGGTTCGCGTACCCCTTTTCACCGCTAACACGGTGAAAATCGCTCAAAACTCTACCCAACCGACCGTCGCTTACGCCCCAGCTCGCCGCTTCCACTGCAAAGCAGTTCCATTTATGGCGCCGTTATTCCCCAACGTCATTAATAATGCGCATAACGCCCCAGCTCGCCTCTTCCACTGCCAAGCGGTTCTATTTATGGCGCGGGTATTCCCCAACGTCATTAATAATGCGCATAACAACGTTGTTTACTTTCGCACAAAATGTAATTACGATCGATTCGAACTATGTTCATCGTTTTACAGCAAAATTGTATGTTCAAAGACTCTGCTTTACTAAGGGCAGTGACAGCTAGATTTCTGGCGTTTACTTTCACCCTCTTCGACTGCGAAGCAGTCAGTCCACGAGAGACTGCAAAGCAGTCTACCCGACTGCAAAGCAGTCGTCGCCACAGGGCAACTGCGAAGCAGTCAGTCCATGGGAGACTGCAAAGCAGTCAGTCCACGCCTAGACTGCGAAGCAGTCTCCCCCACAGGTCGCCTAAATTTCTTCCTTATTCGCAGTGTTGGGTAAACTCACACAAGAAATGAGTTAAATCAAAACTCAACTCACGCACCTCAAAATGAGTTTAAACTCAAACTCAACTCATCCTAAGTGAAATGAGTTAACTCAAACTCACTTGTTAAATGAGTTAACTCATAAACTCACACGTTTCATACTAGCACGTTCTAATCGAGCAACAATTTTTCCATCACGCCTACTTGTAACAGAAAAATATTTTCCATCAAGAATACACGGTACTTCAGTCATGTTGTTCTTAATTGTTCACAGTATACAAAATACGCAGTGCTTAAATACTGTCCGCTAGCAGTGTTTACGACCCTCCCTGCCGTCACCACTCACCAGTATGGAAAGCCGACGATATAAAAAAAGGCTTGTTTCAACATAATATGTGCCGAAGAGTGAGTTGAGTTTAAAATAATTGACAGTTACAACTCAAACTCACAGAAAATATGAGTTAATTCAAACTCATAACTCACACTCTTTAAGGTGAGTTAACTCAAACTCATAAATCACAGCAAGTGAGTTAACTCGTGAGTTTAAACTCATATGAGTTAACTCATACCCAACACTGCTTATTCGCTACACGGATTTAAACTTATACCTAAATTTGTTGCTTATTCGCTACAGGGATTGAAACTTATAACCCGGGCAACGCCGGGTAAACCAGCTAGTAGACAATCAAATTACTTACTGTTGCCGCGAGTGTTGCGTCTTGCCGAAAAAATTCTAACAGACAACGCTAACCTAATTAAACCTATGAACGATAATACAATCATAACACTGCCGCTGTCAACCGCTGATTTCATAACACGCTAAAAGGGTTCGCAATGCATTAGATACTATTATTAGTACTTAAACTACGGCATACGATTCGTATGATACGAAATTAGTCCGTCAATACAAGCGCAAGAGATGTGACTGGGCCAACGCCAACTGTTGGAGGCCCCCCCCGGCTGGATGCCCGGGGCCGTCGCACCCTCGGCACCCCCCTCTGCACGCCACTGCCTTGAACCTCAAAACCAAGACCCCAAAAAAATCACAGTCGTATCCAGACTTCTAATCCTTACTAAAAAATTGTCCAGTCGGACTACTCGTTATTTTAATGAAAACATGAGATTTTTCTTTTTGTCAAGCAAAACAACTCGAAATGGAGACTGCAGAGAATTCCGAATTCATATTTACAAAAGTCCTTCATGCGAAATGTTATTCCAAATACCTGTTGAATTTTATAAAAACCAATTTGCTCAGAATTTTCTGTGGGGCCTCATAAAACTGCTGCCATGTGAAAAAACACGGTCTAAAAGTGCTGAAATCGCTAGCACACAAAGCAGCTTTTCAAGAACCGGATGTAAATGTACAAATTAATCATGAGTCTGTTTTGAAATCATTCCATGTTAAATAACTGGAAGTCAAACTAATTGTCCAAAACAACAGTGAAGCCTCATTCACACCGTGTAAATACTAAAGCAATAACTGTATGAGTAATTATTGGATAAATTTTTAAAATTCTTGCCATTTGTTAAAATTAATGACTGTTCATATTGACAAAAGTCTTGGTCTTGGTCTGGCAAAACCAAGACCAAGACTTTGAACCTCAAGACCAAGACCTTGAACCTCAAGACCAAGACCAAGACCTTTGGTCTCAAGACCAAGACTTTTAAAAACGAACTCGAGTGCACTCGAGACCAAGGTCTCGAGATCAAGACCTTGGTCTCGATGACAACATGACTGGCGGAACTGAACGAGGAGTGGAAGCAGCTCATCAATAAATTCTTTCAGGAGGAGGGTCAGAATGGGGTCCAGTGTGCACGTGTTCAACGTCCCTCACCTTTTCGAACCTTTCAGAGTACCCTGGTGAAGTTGCACCCTTGGTGTCTCGGCGAACATCTGAAACTTTCTTAAACAGGTTGCAAAGAAAATCTTCAGATGAAAACGTTGGTCCCTGTGAACCATGCAGTCTGCCTAGGATGGTTGACAGATCATTCCAAAGCCGATGACTATCCTTTGAATCACTGGTGAGCAGGCTCTGCCAGTACTCCCTTTTGCCCTTAAAAGAGGCGGACTTCTTCCACAGAAGCTTGATCCACTCAGCTTGATCCTCTTCCAGAAAGAATTTATTGATGATAACACTCCTCTATCGATGCTCAGCGCGCCGGACTGTTCAGCGCATCGCTCTGCACTCAGAGATCTTAGCTCCCTTGACCAATTTTCCTTGTTCCTCCTAGCCACTTTTCTGACTTTGTTGTACTGCCATCTGTACTCCATCTGAGCTCTCTCATCCGACTCTGCTTCATTTTCCATTTCATGAAACATGGTTGTTGCAGTTACCTATTATTAGCCGAAATATAAAGTTACACATTATTAACTGAAGGTGTGACACAACTTTTGTGACTGAAGCTCTTTATGTTTATATCTGAACACTTGTGATCCATATAATTAGTTTTATAACACAAACCAAATCCTGTGCCTGGCAAATCCCTCAAACTTCACTGTGATGTAATTTTTTATTACTCTGTTCTAGGGCTGTACCAAATAGGTGATTATAACTATTCGGCCGAATACGAACAATTGGACCAACTATTCGGCTGAATACGAATACGAATAGTGTACAAAATAGGTCTACCAACAACATTCAAAATTTCAAATGTAAGCAAAAGTTTCAGTTCAGTAAATTTAATACTTAAACTAAAAGTAAACAGTCACTGTACGCAAAGAATGAGACTATCTCAGACTACTGACACTGCGATACCGCGGTCCAGGCAGTAGGCAACTCCTGGCTGCAACCACAGCATATTATGTTAATGAGAGAGTTACTTCAGTCCACTCGCTAAAGCAGCCGCTTATGCAGAAACAGATGTCATGTGACCACTATTCGTATTCGGTCCGACCGTCACTATTCGGCTGAATACCGAATAGCTGTTTGGCCCACTATTCGGCCCCGAAGCGAATACGAAGCGAATATTCGGTACAACCCTACTCTATTCCACACTTCACTGTATTGTATCGTATTGTATTCGTGATTTTTTTCGGTCAGAAGTAATATCTTGCTCCGCTACCACTGAAATTTGCCCTATGCCTAGGATTATGCACAGTGTGATTTGATGGCTTGGCTAATAGTTTGTTTAAGAATGCATGAAGCGATAGACTAAATCTTCCAAATGTAGACTTTGAAGCAGAGATATATTTGAATTTGCACAGCTTGTTGGAACAGTTTTGAATACTAGCGCAGACAGATTACTATGCTGGTACAATGCAGACACTGAAATTAGACTGGACTATAAAATTTTAAGACATTTTCCCAGTATTTCCAATATTTGAACACTAGAACAGACAGATCACTATGCTGGTACAATGCAGACACTGAAATTAGACTGGACTATAAAATTTAAAGATATTTTCCCAGTATTTCCAATATTTGAACACTAGACCAGACAGATCACTATGCTGGTACAATGCAGACCCTGAATTAAACGACTATAAAATTTAAAGACATTTTTCCAGTATTTTCTAATGTTCTTTGTTACAACTTATCAAAACAAGTATATATTAATTTGCAACATATAGATAGGCCTACTTAAAGCTGTACCTAGTATTTTTTTTAATGGCACAGGTATGGACGAAGAAGCACATGTTGGCTTTCACGAGCACATTTTTCTTGATCAGCTGTTGGATGAATTCCCTAAGAAGGGGCCTATTCGTCATTTTATGGAGTTGGTTATTGTTGGATTATCAAAAAATCCATTCTTTACTGCACAAGAAAAGCATGAACATATTGCTTGGTATGCCGAGTACTTTAAAGACAAATATCATTTGATCGACAGTGACAGTCCTCTGCCTTTAGATGGTGTTCAACAGCCAGACAGTTCAAGCTCAGCTTCATCCAGAGATTGATCACAGTAAAAGAATTTGGCTCTTAATAAATAGTATTAAATGACATTTTGTCAGTTTGCTAAAAGTGAACGTAATCAGATTAACTGGGAAACCTATTAAAGCCATCATGATTCATAAGTCTTTATTGTGAGTTTAAATTTATTGATTACTTGGCTCTTTAAAGACAAATGCAGCACGTGGATAAGGTCTCAAAAGGTGCTGTGTCAGTTCCTGGGTAACATTACAAGATTGATATTGAATAGATACAAGAAATGACATAAAGTTTCGCATGCTTGTTGGCAAAAACACAAAGCTTGTTACTTCAAATTGTCTTCTAATGCATTAGATCAGAACAGACAGCTTTCCCAAGTTTAACAATTCACTGACCAACAAACTGTCTTCGTAATGTGAAAATACACAATGAGTTCCAGATGACTTTACAAGCGCTAATGTCGTTTATTAAATTCTTCCCGAATCCATTCGGAGTATTCATAAAGCTTGGGGTCTGACAGCATAAGTGCAGTTCTCTTGTATATGAAGTAGTATAAAACAGAACCTGAAAATGATCATGTCATCAATTTGTTTATTTAACAAGCAATACATTTTGTTTCTGTATTACATCATACACAAAAAAGTCTATATGTGACCAGTCATTACAAATGAGTGTCTAAGCACTTTTTTACTATTTTGAGTTATATATTCCACATTATTCTATGTTAAATAACCTTCAAAATGAGCTATTATTTATCAAAATCGACCAAGTGCTTGTTGAGTTATTAAATTTTTAAGCTTTCATCATGTGCAATACAAAATGTCTGGAAATCAAGATTTTCTATTTATATTTGTTTACCCAGATCCAGTTTAGGGCTTACGAGAAAAGCACCTTATTGGTTAATTAAAGGCCATGTCGAAAAGATAATTTCTTCATGTCATAGAGCGAAGTCTAAGCTTTCCAATAATATATTACAACCATGATTTTTTTCGCCAGGTGGCCACCGTCTAGGAACGTGAAATTCGTACAAAAATGTTTTTTTTATCTTATAGGTCACTTATTTTATATAAATAACATACTGAAGACAACAAAATAAAGTTTTAATTTTTTTAGTGTATTATATAATGTAGATTCCGAAAATGTAAATATCACAAAATCAATAATTTGAATGCAAAACACCTTCAGAAGTGATTTGCAGCGTTTTGCTGTATGCGACTTCCGACTCATTTTGTAATGACGGGTCACATATGGTTCCTATAAGGACCTTTCAGGCATCTGAGAATTTGATAATTTTAATTAACTCTGAACATTTAAAACATCTTGGTCATTTGTTGTGACTTACTTGTCAGGAGATCTAAAAGTTCAAATGTATGAAGATATGCATGTTGTTGAATATGGTTAAAAAGTATCTGCTCATTTATGCTATGCCTTTTAAGAACCTTCAAGCATAGTTAATGGATACTAAAGATCTAAAGGGCAAGGTGAAGTTGATTGATACTCAAACAGCTTGTGAGTGAACTCAACAGTGAACTCTGGTCAGTTGCGGCTGTTCCAATTGTTGACGTTTTCTTAGTTTTAGTCGTCTTGTTTACTAAGACTTCAAACTAATAGTATTTTTACTGATTTCAGATTCTGAACTGCTTATTTTCTGGGATTATTAGCAAGTTCTTCTTGGATTATTCCGGCATTTCTTGTTGAGTGTTATCGCAACATGTCTACGCCCCTTTCTCATATGTATACAGCTGACCTCATTCGGTCGCTTAACACATGCATGAGGCCGCCTAGTAGGCCTTTTTGCAAGACACTGTTCCGACTCGGGCTGTGGCGTCATCTACGGTCCATTCCATCTACGCCTTCATCCTCTTCTCGCCGGCTCCTTCTACGTCGACCTTCTGCATAGGCGTAATTTGTGGGGGGTACGAGGGGTACCCGTACCCCCCACTTTTTGGACTGGGGGGTACTGTACCCCCCACTTTTTAAACAATGCCAATCAATATTTTATTATTGTGCCTTCCCAGATAACACAATCTCCGCCACAAGTATGAAAGTGCTTAGATACACAGGTAAATCGAGAGCAAAAATTAATGAGAATACTGGCAGGGAATTAGTTCAAAATGGTTATCATGCGAAAAACGAAAGTGGAGAAGAAATTGGTACCCCCCACTTTTTAGACCAAGGATTTGGTACCCCCCACTTTTTAGCCTAAAGTTACGCCTCTGACCTTCTGTCTCGCTACCCTCAACGTTCGCTCGCTGAGGTATAAATACATGCCGATTGCTGACCTCATCATGGACAATGGCCTGGATGTTCTGGTCATTGTTGAGTCCTGGCATCTCTCCTCTACAGACGTTGCCGTCCGTCGCGCTGCCCCTCCTGGCTTCCTGTCTCTTGACTGTCCGAGGACGGATGATTCTTGTGAGCCTGCGCTGGGGGGGGGGGGTGGCTGGATCGTCTACCACCGGGATAGTATGGGGCAAAGAGGATCAAGCTGGCCTCGACCTTTGAGGCTCTTACTGTCGTCTAGGCATGGACCCACCACGCTTCTGGCTATATACTGTCCTGGCTCATCTCCCCCTTCTTTTGCGTTCTTCAGCTAGCTCTCAGTCCTACTGGAACAATTTGTGCCCCCACAATACCCAGTTGGTCCTCACTGGGGATCTCAGCCTAGAGGATCCATAGCTTTCCGAGTCTCTGGAAGTTCCTGCGGCGCTGGAACAGTTCGGCCTCAAGCAACATGTTGCGGAGCCTACTCACCTTTTGGGTGGCTGGATCGTCTACCACCGGGATAGTATGGGGCAAAGAGGATCAAGCTGGCCTCGACCTTTGAGGCTCTTACTGTCGTCTAGGCATGGACCCACCACGCTTCTGGCTATATACTGTCCTGGCTCATCTCCCCCTTCTTTTGCGTTCTTCAGCTAGCTCTCAGTCCTACTGGAACAATTTGTGCCCCCACAATACCCAGTTGGTCCTCACTGGGGATCTCAGCCTAGAGGATCCATAGCTTTCCGAGTCTCTGGAAGTTCCTGCGGCGCTGGAACAGTTCGGCCTCAAGCAACATGTTGCGGAGCCTACTCACCTTTTGGGTGGCTGGCTCGATATCATCGTCACCTGGGATGACTGTCGGGTCGTAGATGTTACTGTCTTCCCTCCTACTCTATCTGACCATGGTCTTGTGGCTGCCACTATTCTTTTCATCTATTAACCTCTTCTCCTCGCTGCCAGGTGGTTCCGGCATTGGAAATGTCTTGACCGCTCTGCCTTGTGCTCGGCACTCCAGGCTCATCCTCTCTTTGCGACTGTCAGGGCAGCCTCTCTGCTCTCTACTTCAGAGCTGTTTACATAGCTCTTATGAGTCTGCGATGTCTGGACTCATTGATGCCTTTCTCACAGTGTGTACCATTCAAACGTGACATTGTCCATTGTCTCCATGATTCAATGTGGAATGTCGGGTGCTTCGACGTCAAGCGCGGCACCTCAGAGGACCTTCCGAAGAACGCACTTGCTGGCCGACTGGGCTTCATGGGTCCACTTTGTCTGGGAAATGCACACCACCTACCGGGACAGAGAGCGGGAATACTGAGAGGCCATCATCACTAGTCAGTCGAAGGACCCAAAGAAGCTCTGGACCACCTTCAACGGCCTCCTTGGTCGTCAGAGGGGTGGTCGACAGTCACAGTCTGCTGCGCCTTCTCTGCTGAAGTGTTCCTAGAGCGATTCTTGGCCAAGATCTCATCCGTCCACGAGGCTACTGCTGGTTCTTCTCCTCCCGTGTACTCTACTACGGAATGTCGTCTTCCTACTCTTAATGAGATCACAAACGTGGAGCTACGTGGACTCATTCTCGCCTCCTCACCGAAGACATGCGAGTTGGACCCTGCGCCAACGTTCTTGTTGAGGACCTTATTGACGACCTTCTTCCGTTCCTCGCGGTGCTGTGCAACTGCTCGATCCTTGAGGCCTGCCTACCAGCCTCTCAGAAAGTCCGTTCTCCTACCTGCTCTGAAGGGAGAAGACTTGGGCCCGAGCAGTCGAACTACAGGCCTATCGCTAATGCAGGGTTCCTAACCAGGGGTGCCCGCACCCCCAGGGGGTGCGAGATGGCATTTCAGGGGGTGCGAGAAAGAGTAGGTAAACTTTTTTATCGGCTGATAGAAAATCTGTCATGTTTATACAAATGTCACGAAATTAACTCTTAAACAAAAATTGTTTTGCATTGAAGGTGAGGTCACATTTATTTTATTATAACAGAACTTTATAGTAATAAATGTAATAATTATGTGTGTATACTTACTGAGCAGTATTTGTATCGTAGTGCAACTGGTGTCCTGCAGTGTGCCGCTTTTGTAGGTCATTATTTTTGCTTTGAGTGCAATATCATATTGACATTATATTTGAAAGAAGCAATGTGCAGGAATAATTTGTCAAAATGGGCTTTATGAACCGGTAGATTAGCTCATATTTTGCTGGTTCGCAGATTAACCCTTCATTTTTCATCATGTCAAAAAGAAGGAAATGGAATGATGAGTATGTGCGCTTTGGTTTCACTTGTACAACAGGAAATGATGACTTGCAAAAACCCCAGTGCATTCTTTATAGCATTATGAATTTATATATGCATTTTATGCAGTGAGTTAAAAGCTCATTTTTAGTTCAGTTTGTTCACCCACAGTAGTGTATGAGTGTATGTGGTTCAGTCTGTGGTTAAAAAAATAGAAATGTGACTTAGTCGTCTTCAAATGTGATATGACTTTTGTAGAGGTGCGAGCGCTAATCAAATATTTCCAAGGGGTGCGAGGCTTAGAAACGGTTGGGAACCCCTGCGCTAATGTGAATTTTCTTTCTAAAATTTTAGAGCGCAATATCAGCTAATTCCATATATAGATTTGAATTAGTGCTCGCCTTCGATTAAAATTTTTAATCGAAGTTAATCGATCAATTAAAAATTTTAATCATTCATTCATTCATTCATTCGAAGATTTATATAGCGCCTCTTCAAGGGAACTACTCAGAGGCGCTCCCGACACCAGCACGTTCATATAAGACAGTTTTAAGTTTTGCAAGAAATATGCCAGGGGTGACCCCAGGGCACATGCGGAGCTCTAAGGGAAGTCTATTCCAGACTACCGGGCCCACCACTGAAAAAGCTCGACTTTGCATAGTCGTGGAACGAGCAAATGGAACTAAAAGTACCCCTTTTCCCGCTGAGCGGAGGGAACATCGGCCTTGGACACCTGAAACTGTGCAGCATAGCTCTCGAAGGTAAGCAGGGGCAGGGCCCTGACAACATCGCCATACTAAGGCAGCGATCCTATATTCTATGCGTAAGCGCATAGGAAGCCAGTGAAGGACCTCCAGCATATATCTAGAGACTTGGCCATGTTTAGGAATATGCCCAATGAGACGGGCTGCACAGCGCAGAACTCGCTGTAAACACACTATGCGACTAGATGGAAGACCAAAATAAAGCGATGAGCAGTAATCATGGCGCGCTGTGACGAAGGAGTGAACCAGTGTAGCAGTGGCACTGGGCGTTAGCGAACGAGTAACAGTGCGAAGCTGGCGCAGCTGGTAGTAGCAGTCCCTAGTAAGACGGTGTATTTGTGGAGCAAAAGTAAGCTCCTGGTCGAGCCAAACACCAAGATCACGGACAAGAGTTGAGAAGGTATAGTTGGGGAATTCAATTGCAAGAGCAGTGAGGTCAAGTTTAGCGAGTTGCTGTCGCATGCCTAGCCAAATAAATTTGCTTTTGGACGGGTTCAAGCGTAGTCGATGTGACGACATCCACGCTTCCATGGCATCTAAAGTCCCACTCAACCCGGACTGTTGGAATGGCATTGGTAGAGAGGCAATGCATGTATGCTTGGACGTCATCAGCATTTTGCTGACTCAGAACTGCATGTGCAGCCAGAAGCGTCGAAAGACCAGAGGTGTAGATGATGTATAAAATAGGTCCTAGGACAGAGCCTTGGGGCAACCCGTACCGTGCAGGGACCCATGAAGACCTAGTGGTGCCATGGATCACACAGAGAGAACGTTCATAAAGGAATGAGTTTATCCATTCATAAAAGTCTCCAGAAAGGCCAAACGAAACACGCAACCGTTCTAGCAAGATCTCATGGTCTACAGTGTCAAATGCAGCACTGACGTCAAAGAGTGCTAGTAGTGTGAGTTGGGCCCTGTCAATCGCTCCGTAGATGTCTGAGAGAAGCCGAAGCAAGTATCTCAGTTGAATGGAATCTCAAACCCGATTGACTTGACGGCAGCAGATTATTCTTCTCTGAGTAAGTGACGAGCTGCAAAGCGACGACTTTTTCGATGATTTTAGAGAAAGGTGTCATTTGCTATCGGTCTGTAATTCGTAGGGACATCCGGATCTAGACTATCACTCGTTAAGGCAGGAATCAGGATTGATCTCTTCTGCGTCGGTGGTAAGTCGCATTTCTGAAAAGAGCGATTACAGAGTGTTGTGAGAAGGGGGAGCAGGATATCGATGAATTCCTGGAGTAAGAAGGTGGGAATAGGATAGACTTGGGTGGCGATGAAAGGATAATGCGGCGTAATTCGTCACTAGTAACCGCATTCAGGACGGATAGATGACATTCAGTAGGGGGGTGATAGGGTGGCGGCGAACTAGCTGTTGATTGGCGGATGTCGCAGATCTTGGTGTCGAACGAGGTCAAGAAGTTGCTCGCTGTAAAGGTTGAAGTGGTCAAGTTAACTGCAAATTAATCGCACTTTAATAAAATTCTTTGTTAATTACTATAAGTACATTAGGGTGGTCCAAAACAGTGAAATTAAGAAATTTGTTTCTGCACAAGGCTGCCCCTGTTACATGTAATATAATGAATTTTATGACAAATTTTGAAGTTAATCTGAGAATATTTAGGGTCGCTATGAATTATCACTTTGGATAAATAGCGAAAAACAGCAAATAACGAGTTATTTTGACAAATATATCCAGTTTATTTTTAAAACGGCAGATACGAAGGTGCACCTAAGACACTTGCAAAGTTAGCACAAAAATATCTAGGGTCACCAACAGCTACTGTTCCGTGCGAAAGACTGTTTTCTGCTGTTGGAAACATTCTGCATAAGAAACGTTTAGCACTCTCACCTGACAATGTGACAAGTTAGTTTGTCTCAACCACTGGCTGAAACAGGACTTATGAAAAACAGAAAATGGATGAACTTCGAAATTCTACATATATGTTAATAACAAATGGACAAACATTGACAAGTTTTTTCTTTAAATTCACTGCTGTTTACTATCTGTAAACAACGACAAAGTTTTGCTCATGATGCAATTAATCGCGATTATTTTTTTTACTCGCAAGATTAATCGCGATTAAAATTTTTAATCGTTGAACAGCCTTAAACACTGGTATACCAGAATGCATCATGCACCCTTTTTGGAATTTTATCAGACTGACCAATCTTGTTTCCTTCTTAACCTTTGTGCTGTAGCCCGTATTTGGCCATTTTCTGTAACCCGAGGATAATTTTACTCCCAAGGTATATCAGGAACTAAAAGTCATAGAGAAGTGATTTTTGTATCTATGATAGGGTAATAATTTTCTTGTAAACAGAATTTAAAATTAGAACCAGTTTCTCATTTTGTGTCTAAGTGAACTCACGACACTGGTTTACCAGAATGCATCATGCACCATTTTTGGAATTCAATCAGACTCTTGTGTCCTTCTTAACCTTTGGGCCGCAGCGTGTATTCAAATTTTGAACAACATATTCTGCAACCTGGGGATAATTTACCTTCAAAGTATCTGTAACGCTGTATAAATATAACTTATATTGCTTCGTCTCGCTTAGCTGAAGAGAGTCCTTTAACATTGAATTGAGTTACACACTGCAAATACACATCGGACATGTTTGTAGATTTATAGTAAAGAAATAAGACAGTTCATATACAAAACAATGATACCTATTTACCGAAAAGCGGCGTATTTACTATAGGTTTATTATTATGGCTTATCTGGCTCTTGAAGTGGAGCATGTTTCCCGTGATGATCAAATTCTTTGAAAAGTTCTGTATTCGCTTTATAATACCTTCCTGAGTTTCTTGTACTAGAGAAGATTGTTCGTCAATCGTTCCTTCAGTGACACAACGTTCCAGAAGATGAAAATGTTCGTATAATCCTTATGGTTCGAGATTAGGTGAACTCGTTTCAACAGTTATACCGTACGCAACATCCATCGTTCGAATAAGTTCACTATTTGACTATTGAACTATACGCAACGACTCTACAACTCAATGGCTGAGTTATACGACATCTAGCACTCGAGTCGAAGGAATATATCCAACACAATTCACAGTTTCTACGACCGAAACTCAAATTAGCGACCAGTCATGGCCGTCATTTCAACCGCTCTGTTTTCAATATTCGTTCCTTGTCTTCCCATTGGCTAGCGTTGCCGGCTGCTATGGTAACCTCCAAAAAATTGCTGATCACGTGATGAATCAGTTGCCTGCCATTTGACCCTTATTTAAATATTATCTAGCGCCGCTATACAATTAACCTAACGCCGCTTGTCATTAACTTGCTTATTCTAACCCTATATATTTATATATATACTCTCCAGTGGTTCCGGTCATACCTGTCTGATCGCACTCAGATGGTTATCTCTGGTGAATCTAGAACTCTGTGGGTCCCTATTAAACTCGGTGTTCCGCAGGGCTCTGTTCTGGGCCCTCTCCTCTTTATTTTGTACACGGCTGGTATCCCCTCTCTCTTCCCCATCCATGGGGCTTCAGGCCATCTCTTTGCTGACGATGTCCAGGCTTATGTCCATGGGCCTCCTTCCTCTCAACTTCTTCTTGTTCAGCGCATCGAAGCTCTTTCTCGTGATCTTCATACCTGGATGTCTTGCAATCGCCTCTCCCTCAATTCGTCAAAAACCCAGTTTATCTGGTTTGGCACTCCTCAGCAACTTAAAAAACTCGACTTTGCTGTGCTGTCTCAAAGGTTTCCGCTTTTCACTTTCTCGTCTAGCGTTCGTGATCTAGGAGTGACCCTTGACAATTCTCTCACCTTTACTGAACACATTTCCAAACTCACTCGCACTTCCTATTTTCACCTAAGGCGCCTTAGAGCTATCCGTCGCTCTCTGTCATCTCCAATTTTCACTTCAATTGTCCATGCATTTGTCTGCTCTAGACTTGACTACTGCAATTCCCTCCTCATTGGTCTTCCCAAAGTCCGTCTTGCTCCTCTTCAGTCCGTTCTCAATGCTGCTGCTAGATTAATTGCCCGTCTTCCTCGATTCTCTCATATCACCACCTTTATGGCAGAAGAACTCCACTGGCTCCCGCTTTCTGCCCGCATCCAATTTAAGGTCCTCATCCTTGTCTCTAAGGCTCAGCTTGGTTTCGCTCCAAAATATTTATGTGACTTATTTCATCGCCCTCACTCTGCGGCTTCTCTTCGTCCTCTTCGTTCATCTGACCGTTTGGACCTCCTCGTTCCCCGTGTCAGGACTTCACTGGCTCAATCTAGGTCGTTTGCTTCCATTGGCCCTGCTCTTTGGAATGGGCTTCCTCCGTTTGTTCGTTCTTCTATTCTCTCAGGTAGCGTCTCTTCCTCTTTTACCTTTCTTAAAACTTGCTTTTTCTCTCGGGGTCTATCGCACTGGGAGCGCTTCTGAATGGCCCTCCCGCTAGAAGCGCTTTATAAATATCCGAATACAATACAATACAATACAATACAATATTATATACTAAATAATTAATTAAACATGGCACTTGATAAGCATTGCTTTCGCTACAGTATCTCAGGATCTAAAAGTCACAGAGAAGTGATTTTTGTGTCTATGATAGGGTTTTCAGGTAAAAAACGTCAAGGAAGCTATTTTTAACATTTTAGGACAATCAGACGACCTTAACTTTCAAGGTCGTGTGACCTCTGTTGTCAAATATTAATATCTTGTTATCTGTGTGGGATAAAGAGCTCAGTCCAAGATAAGTTTATCAGGGTCATGGAAATCCAATAGAGTTATAATCAACATAAGTCATTGTATGACCATCGTATAACTGTGGTTCAAGGTCACTTGACCTGTTTATGGTAGTCTTTAGTTTCACAGGAGCTACAAGTTATTGATAGAATAGTGTTCTTGGCCTCTATTTTATACTTTTAGTTTTACTCAAGCCAAAATTGGTATACTTAACATTGTATAATCTAAACTAGATACATGTATATAAAGTGGACTGTTATAGGATACTTGAAGTCACTTTAAGGTCACTTAACCCCTATAGCTATAGAATTGTGATTCTGGCATTTGTTTTGAGGAGGGATTACAGCACTTTCATAATAGTAATGACAATTTATATAGAGCCATAGTACAGTCGAGGCTGAAGAAAAGCGGTGCTGTGCATGAGTTAAAAAAATCAATGACAGTCATATAATAGTTTAAAAAGATAGATTTGACAGTCTCCAGGGATGGCGCATTCTTCACATGGTCGGGAAGATTGTTCCATGCAGTGGGTCCAGCAATAGAAAAGGAACAGTTGCCAAATGACTGTGGGACTGTTCTGGTTGTCTGCTACCAAAATGCAGAAGTCAGAGATATAATATGGTAAGACCATTTAGTGCTTTGCAGATGATCAAGCATGGTTTATAGGTGATTTGCTGAGCAACATGCAACCAGTGTAGGTTGTTGTACAGCATGGTGGCCGGCCACAGATGAGATGGGCAGCAGAGTTAAACCTGACTATCTGCTGTAGCTGACAAATTGGCAAAATGAGTCACGTCATATCAAGTGATTTGTGGAGTATAATTACCACAGAGTGTCAAACATGGGCTTTTTAAATTCCTTGTAGTTGAAAACCCTAAAAATTGTCACTTCAACGTCACGGTGAATGACGTCAAGAGAGCAACGGCACTGTGAGCATGAGGTGGGACAGAGCTCCCGCAGGTATGGAGGGGCCAAACCTTCAAAGCACCGCCGGACCAAGGCAGAGATTCAGTAAGTGATGCGCTGTGGGTAGGGGAGCCAGTGGAGGACATCCATCATATACACAGACACTCTGCCAAACTTGGGAATGCGGCCTACAAGGCGGGCAGCAGTACACAGGATTCTATTCAGGGACTCAATCCGAATCTGTCATATATGGCACTGCAGTAGTCCAATCGAGAAACAACAAAAGCATGGACAAGCGTGGAAGCTGCACCGGGACACAAAGAACTGAAGATCACCTTGAGTTGCCTGAGCTGGTAATAGCAACTGCGGGAGAGAAGATTTATGTGCCGCGTTAATGCAAGTTCCTGGTCCAGGATCACTCCCAAGTCCTGGACCCGTTCGAGAACGAAAGGTGTGGGAATTGCAAGGCAAGAGAAGACAGATCTATTTTAGAGAGCTTCTGGGGAGTGCCAAGCCATATAAACTGCGTCTTGGCGGGGTTTAACCGCGGGCGGTTTGAGGACATCCAGGCCTGCAGGGACTCCATGGCATGGGTCATGGTTTCCACCGCTGCAACAGCGCGGACAGCCGGGCAGTGTATATAGGCTTGCAGGTCGTCAGCATAGGACTGGCTAAGGACCGACCCAGCCGCCAGCAAGGACCCCAGGTCGGCAGTGTAGATTATGTAACGAATGGGGGGGGGGGCAAGGACAGATCCCTGAGGCAAGACAAATGGAGCAGGGACCCAAGGAGACCTTTTGGATCCGTGGACCACCATGAAGGAGTGGTCGTGCAGAAAGGAGGTAAGCCAATCAAGAACATTGCCAGAGAAGCCAAAAGAAATGGATAGGCGCTTGCAAGAGGATGTCGTGATCGACAGTGTCGAACGCGGCACTCACATCAAACAGCGCAAGGAGAGTGACCTGGGATCTGTCAATGGCTCCGTATATGTCAGATAGCAGGCGGACTAACAAGGTTTCTGTGGAGTGGCCCTTACAGAAACCGGACTGGAAAGTGGGGAGAAGGCCATTTTTGTCAAGGTAGCACATGAGCTGTGCGGCAACAATCTTTTCAATTATTTTAGATAGGAATGAAACATTTGCTATGGGCTTTAAATTAGTTGGCTCAGTAGCATCGAGTCCATCCACTTTAATCACTGGAACCACGATGGACTTCTTTTGGCTAGCAGGAAGAATTCCCTCTTGAAGGGAGCGATTACATAAAACCATAAGAAATGGTAGGAAGACATCAAGGGTCTCTTGTAGGATGAATGATGGGAGTGGATCCAGTTCACACGTTTTCGGCGCTGATGTAACTATGATTTGACAGAGCACAGCAGTCAGCACTGGTGATTGGGCCCAGAGACGGAAGATCACAGCTCGCAGGTGGAAAGACCGGTGGTCGGCTGTCTGCCGTAGCCTCGCGGACCGAACTCATATCCAGGTAGCACGGTCAGTAGAGGCCGTAGTTCTCTGGTAGTGTCTTTCCAAGCGACGGGCATGCCGTCGATAAGCACGGCACTCAGCGTCAAACCATGGTGTCAGCACCGAGCGGCGCGCCTTTGCAGTACGAGCAATGGTGTTGATGATATCGGCTACCGTTGTCTCGTAGATTTCAAAGAGGTCAGCGAAGGCTGGGACGGAAAGGAGGGCCTCACAGAAGGTGGCACGATCCATCGAATTCCAGCATCAGAACTGTCCCTCGACATGCATCAGAGTCTCATGGAGGAATGGGACCACGGCAATTACAATTGTCAGTGAGCTTGTCAGTAAACACGAATAAAAAATATGGTACATGTAGCTCATATGCGATGCCTTTATAGAGGACACCAGACTTGAGAAAGAAAAAAACTGTTTGAAGTAAAACAAGGCACCACGGTGAAACACATGTCTATCAATGCAGATATGCCAGCGTCGCTGAAGATCCAGAAAATAAGGGATTGTTTTCAACATTGAATCGTCACATGGCCGACCGACTTGAATGAATTCCATCAGCGACTGCACAGTGTTTTGGATATATGGTTGTCCACACAGTAGGGCCTACCCGGTTACGCATATATTAGATAATCCTTCATTTTGTAAAATGATAACCACACTTGACTCAAAATTCAAATTGCCAGTAGTTTGTTTGTGTTTATTTATTTATTTTATACTGCTAATTTATATAGCGCCTCTTGAAGATTGCCTACTTAGAAGCAGCGTTCTGCCGTAGCCTATGTGATGGTGCATTGTTAGACTAACGTTTCACCCCTTGTTTTACTTAAACAGTTTTTTCTTTCTCGAGACAGGTTTGCTGTGCTTCTCTGTGCAAGCATTGCATACTTTTACAGTATGGAAATTAATAATTATTTGGAGAACTAAAATAAGAAGTAAAATTATTTGAGAACTAAAATAGGAACGAGAAGTAAAAAGAAATAAAATTATTTGTGAAGTAAAATTAGAATTAGAAATAAAATTTAAGAGCTCAGAACTGAATTAGAACTGAATTAGGAATTATTTTTAGAATAAAAATATCACTGGTCACGAGTGCCCTATATGGGGACGTTGAAATAGACTACTGATTATAGTATAATGACATCATACCTATAATTCATAGTATCAGTGTTGCTTCCGTAGAGTTTTATATATATATTGACAATTTTGTGTCTGGTTTGTTGTCAGGGGTGTCTATCCCCCCTAAGTCATTGGAGCAACTTCCCCTCCCCTCCCTCTTCTTCCCCTTCCCCCACCAATAGTGATGGCACATACACTGACAGATCTCCCCCCCTTTTTGTGGATGGAGCAGTTGGTTCAAGGTTTCTATGGAGTAGACGCCCCTGTTTGTTGTTCTATTTTGAGATTGTGAAAAAGACCCTGAAGTGATGGGACAAATGCATACTGATGTCACAGTTTTGAGGCATATTTGGGATAATGCATGCAATAAGTTTTATCTTGTATTGACAAATAATAATAATAATAATGGTTTATTTGAATGCAAATAATAATAATACTAATTAAATTCAAACTGACGAGTACACAGTAAGATTACATGATATATTAGTAACAGATGATAACAAGTTTAACTGGAGTCGAATTTAACTGATGGCAGCCTGCGAGGTGCCTGCCCATCTGTCCTACTGCTCATTTTACAGTTGCCCACTAGGAGTGTAGGGAGCGAAAAGGCTGAGTCAACCTTTATGGTGCTAGCGGGTATTGAACCTGCATTCTTCTGATCTTCATGCCAGCGTGTTACCATTCATCCATCTCCCGTGACCTTAATGGCGATGTGAAGGTCGATAGACAGCAGCTTGTATGGAATAAGCCAAGTGCTCAATAAAATGCACATTCTGATGTGGAACCTTGCCTGTTGTACTTGGCATTGGTGCCACACCAATGATTTAACACTTGCATACATTGATGAGTGGAAAAAGAGAAACCCTATGAACAAATAAGACAGCGATAGTTTAGAATTTTTAAGATAACAAAGCACTCTTACCAATTCTATGAAGGACAAATGCTATCACAAAACCCACGCTGTGAATGTCTACACTGGGATTGTTCCACAGCAATTCCTAAAACATGTGTATTACCTTGATATAGGTATCACACCATTACCATCATCGTTATCATACTGTAATCATATTCACTGCACTCAGAGGGTGAAAATATAACAATGGTTAATGAAAATTCTTCAGATATATAGTAAAATGTAAAATCTTACAAGTGAAGAGACTTGGATGGAAACAGTAATAACATACAGGAAGCTTGTTATGGTCAGTATGAAGAACTGGGTCTTGTTTTCGATAATGCACATGTTGGAAAAGGGATAGTAGCTTGATGAAAAGTAGACAGCTTTTAAAGGGGTGCATTTGCCACTTATGCTAGTACGACCTGACAGCTAACTTTTTAAAAAGTTTTGCCTCCTGAAAATTGTTTTGATGTTTATAACAGACAGATTCAAGCTAAACAAAATATAATTTCAGTTTGGATCACATATGAATCTGGAGAAACATGATATTAACTTTAATTGAACGTGTTTAATCTAGTGTTCCTTGTTTCATTGTCCATCAATAGTCCGCCACCATTTATGGGTTCCAGTCGCTCTGATACCGATTTTCGATCGTCGCCATATCCTGGTGAAACCTTTCACCTGTTTGTCACTGACCAAATTCAGCAGGGAAGAAGTCCAAATGTGAATGCAGAAAATAAATCTTTGACAACATTGTGGCAACAAGTTGCATTTCATGCTTTGTATGCTTTGAAGTATTGTTAACCAGCTGAACTGTTTTGTTCTGTTTTCACCAAGAAAACATCAGCAACAGCTTTGAACACCTTCCATATGATTTTTTCTGGCCCCACTTGCAGATCTTCAAACTGCGTATCATTGATGATGTGTTCGATATGTGGACTAACAAAAATTCCTTCCTTAACCTTGGCATAATTTATTCTTGGAAAAATCATTCTCAGATATTGAAATACTTCACAGGTCTTCCTTGTTCATCGCTTTCATGAAATTTCTCATGAGTCTGATTTTTATGTGAAGCGGGGCAAAGTATCTTTCTTGTCTTGACACATGGTTTATGTGCCACAGTTTTCTATCCAAGAACCTAACGCTTGCAGAGTGGCCAGTTCGTTTTAATGTAAAATGTGACCTTTAGCACAATTGTCCCATTCACAGTTGAAACAGCAGTAGGCCTACACGTACTTTGTATCTGCAAGCTGCATTCCTAGTAGCAGTGCCACTACTTTTAGGGGCCATCCATATATTGCGTACGCATGGAGGGGGAGTAACCGAAATGCATGTGCTTGTGTACGCTTGCGAATGGGGGGTCTACTGATAATGTACGTACGCAAATTGATTGGCCTTCAAGTGAGCTGAGTTCAGTCTTTCCAGCTATCCGGTACGGACAGTAGAGGGTGGAAAAGGTGTTACTTGTATGCCACCTTACCTCTAAACGCTATTATTAAACTATCACACTATTCAGCAGTGAGTCCATGGATTACTCATCCTTCAATCTGGCCTAAAGTGCAAACAGTCGCTGCCTGGACCTGTGTAACTGACACATTCTGCAGCTGGTCTTGGGTGGTGCGTCAGCTGTACGTACGCAGGTGGGGGGGGGTGGAAAAAAGTACGCGTGCGAACAGGGAGGTGTAGGGGTCCAATTTTCCCGGATTTTTGCGTACGTAATATATGGATGGCCCTTAGATCACCACAGATGTTCTAGTTGTAGTTGTACTTTATGTGTTTCAACAACAGTTACATGTTTCTGTAGGTTTCTTTCATGTTTACTGCATAGCTAGTACTAGTACAATATATAGGTATTGAAGGGTAGACATTGCCATTGTGTAACAAGACAGCTTTCAAGCTTAACAGTGACAAATGTTTAAAAAGACACTTGTGGGTCATGGTCATAAATGAAAGCCATGAACAACCCATTTATATCGGTGCAGAAGTTGTTGAACTATGCAAAGAAATTTCTCATATCTTCTTGGTGGGGCCGCAAGCCAAATTTGGTACCTGATGACAACAAACCCCAGTCTTGAACCAAGTAATTCTGCTTTTGGTTTTGACAAACTTAAGTACCTAACCAGGTCATACTTGCCACAAATGTAACAGAATATATTGCAGTTGCTGTGATATTGACAAGATGTTTCTGCTGTAAAAAAAATTGTCCTTTAGACAATAAATGCTATTTTTATATTCACACTATCTATGTGCAGTATGAGAACTGTAGAAAAAGACTGGAGGGTTAGACTTTGATGAGTTTGATCCATGTGGAGTTGAATATTTTATTCGTATTTTGCAACTGAGAAAATTCAAAAATGTAATAGAAAGCTTAAATTCCTTAAAATGATGACATCACCAAATTTATTACAGTACTTAGTATATGATTCACATGGTCACAAATCTCACAAGAAACCAGAGCATTACTTTATTAATAACCACAAAGTGATATGTGAAAGAAAATGTTAACTTATATGCACAATATAATCATACTAGCACAACTGAGGGGTTGGAAACGACCCCCTGGGGTGTGCAACGAAGATTTAACTGGGGGGCCTAAGAAAGACTAGGGGGTGGAACCCCAAACCTCGACAATTCTCACCCTGTCTATGCCTGTAGGACATGTTCATCAATATACATGTATAATTGTACATAGTACATATTAACTGATATTGATGTAATGTATAGCATCTGTGTACAAGAGCCGTTTTATAGCCTGCCCTGCCAGCATGCTTAATCTTTAACATTGCACATTGTGCAACCTGCGCTGAGTGCCTTACCAGGTATGCTTGGACTAAACAAAAACTGCTTACTTTGTGGGCATTATTTTAGAAGACTGAAAATGTGAGAGGAAATCACAAAAATAAGCAATTCTAAGAAATGGAACATGATATGAAAGTTTGAAGGTGATGTTTGTGATCAGCAGCCCAAATCTATAGGATACACCCAAAAGTTTTCAGGAAGTACATGTAAAATCTTCATCATCCATTGTAATCAACTGGATCTTAAATAGATGTTATCTGAAAGTGTCAAGCAATCTTGTATGACTTACCATAGTCCAAGTATGAAGGCCAATGCTAAAGCCCAGATAAGTAAGAGTGATGATGATGGTTAGCCTAAACTTGTAGATCAGAATGCTGACAAGTCCAGCTTGAAAGAAGTACGTGTTGGAGAACAACAAATGTAGAATAATGATTGCAAACAGTGTGCAAATATCTTGTATCCTATAAACATATCACCATCATTCTTAGTGATAATACTGTGAAAGCCTTTACCAGTTATGCTAAACCTAGTCATCATTTCTTTAACACTACAAAAATCTCCATGTTGTGAGTCTTTACATGTGAACTGAACTGATTTCATCACTCTATGGTATATGGGTTCAAAACAGTCCTAGATAGGCTGCAGCTAAAATACCTTGATCCAAAGTAGGTCATTTTTGCAGACGCCCTTTATGGACGACCCCTTAGCACAGTGGGTCATTTTTTCAACTGCTTAATATAGAGGCATAGGTGATGAAATGAATATTAAATTATGTCAAGAATTTCTGCAGGGACTTCAAGACTGCAGAAAATTAGAAACAATGACATAAGACAATAATAATCATTAGGTATCCAAATTACCAAATGACTCAGTTAGACAAAGTCGTTCAAAGAAGACTCCGATAGTTTGGACAAGTAGAGAATGCCAGTTCACCGAATCCCACACAATACACTACATGGATGATTCAAATGAAAAAGACAAAGGCAGACCAAGACTACGCTGAATAGATAATATAACTGAGGACATAACATCACTTCACTTGGGCTAAAACTGGGGGGGCTATAGACTTGACAAATGACCGAGAACAATCGAGATCATTTATTCGCACCAATCGCCGCCAAATGGCTGGGGTCAGGAACTGATGATGATGATGATATCACATAAACATTTTGATGACTGGATGTTTGCTTTGTAGGCGTTATTTAAACCTATTACTTGTGCTTACAAACAATTTGGTATCGAAACTTACACGTATAACATTAGTAGCATATCGATATATAGCCGATATAGTGCAGAAAATGAGTTAAGTAACAGATCGATAAGCAACAAAATATATTGGGCAATAAGTATCTTGCGATAACGATTCGTTTTCCACATTTTAGCATCGCTGTGGAAATTCTTTAACCAACGTTCTTAATTGCCTATAGATTGCTAATCAGACGCGTTTTCAATAATATTTGATTAATATGTTCCATTACGAAAAGAAAATGTGTAAATATAACGAGACGCCATCGCCAGTGTTCGATTACTTGTCTCGTCTGCTAAAAATTTAACGATTCTACTTCCGTTTCCGGTTTGAATGTATCGTACAAGGAGGTTATAAATATAAATATAAAATAAATATCTTTTTCTTTATTAATTCAAACCGACAAACGCAGTAAGATTACATTGAGACATGACAGTACAATTATCAATAATTATCTTTACTAAACACACGTTATGGCAGCCATATAAGGCGCCCGCCCGAGGGGGTTGCGGGAATTGAACAGCGTACTGCTGCTCTCCTGGCCACGAGTGTTACCGTTATATATACATCACAGTATAAATAATTACAATAATTGTAATTATTTATACTGTGATAACATAGACATCATAATGTAAGACTTCTATGGGTCATACGAAAGCAGATGGCTCATCAGCAGCGATTGGGACGTTGAATTGAAGTCAGGAGACTGGTAACATAATGTTATCTATCAGCACAGACTACACTCAGAACTTTTGTCAAAATCGTAATCTCGAAATTTCTACAGCGCCCAAAACCAGACTTGTTGTCCTCGAGACCGAGGTCTTGGTCTCGAGTGCACTCGAGTTCGTTTTTAAAAGTCTTGGTCTTGAGACCGAAAGTCTTGGTCATGGTCTTGAGGTTCAAGGTCTTGGTCTTGGTCTTGAGGTTCAAAGTCTTGGTCTTGGTCTCGCAAGACCAAGACCAAGACCGGCTGTCAGTATGAACAGTCATTTAACAAAACTCAAGAATTTAAAAACTTATCAAACCTGTTTGCATTATAAGTTTTCATAACCTACAACAAATACCTACGGATGCAGGGGCGTAGGCTAACTTTAGCCTAAAAAGTGGGGGTACCAATACCTTGGTCTAAAAAGTGGGGGTACCAATTTCTTCTCCAATTTCGTTTTTCGCATGATAACCATTTTGAACATATTCCCTGCCAGTATTCTCATTAATTTTGGCTCTCGATTTACCTGTGTATCTAAGCACTTTCATACTTTTGGCGGAGATTGCGTTCTCTTGGAAGGCACAATAATAAAATATTGATTGGCATTGTTTCAAAAGTGGGGGGTACAGTACCCCCAGTCCAAAAAGTGGGGGTACGGGTACCCCTCGTACCCCCGCAAATTACGCCTATGGACGGATGCAAGTATTGTTGGTCAGGAGAACCCATCGGCAGCAGCAACTAAGATATGCTGTAGGCTATTATGAAAGCCCTGCCGAGACTTGTTTCTGAAGCCAGATGGTCTGATAAACCATGGGAGGATTTCAAAAAGGGTCACGATTTGTACATTTACATCCAGTGCTTGCAAAGTTACTGTGTGTGCCAGCGACTTCAGCACCCAGCTAGGGAAAGTATTTTTTCACAATGTCATGGCGGAATTTTTATGGAGTTTTTTAATTTTTATCACGTCTTGGTCAGAAAATTCGCGTTTTCATTAAAATATCAACTCCACAATTTTTTGTGTAAGGAAAAGAAGTCCTGGCCTGAATGGGATTGTTTTGGTCTTGGTCTCGGTCTTGGTCTTGAGGTTCAAAGTCTTGGTCTTGGTCTTGGTCTTGAGGTTCAAAGTCTTGGTCTTGAGGTTTAAGGTCTTGACAACAAGACTGCCCAAAACGAAGTGGAGGGAACCATCTGTTTCAAAAGCGTTTAGTCAGATCATAATCGTAGGCGGGGTGAAATCGGTTCCAGATGCATCGTAATTGTAATCTCGAATCTTCTAAAGCGCCACTCGAAGGCCAAGCGCAAGGCACCAGCCTATTCACGAGCGCTGTGTCAAATCAGAGGGAGTTTTCCAAAGAGTAGTCCAAAGAGGTCCGAGTCCGGTTACCATTGGGGCCAGATCAATTAGAAGAGGCAGAGCAGCTGTTAATTAAGGCGAGTGTTGTTGGGACGAGAAGAAGGATGCAGTTTTGAAGTCGAGCATATGGCGGATTCTGCGAAGGTCACCGACATGTTGGTTTTGGAAAGGAGTGACTGCAGAGAGAGTCGGAGCTAATGCGGCGGAAAGAATGAGAGACGGGATAAGGACGTGGAGTAGGTAGTATGTTAAGTCTCATTCAGTCATGGCCCAGCCATTATTGCATCTCTTTATCATCCGCCAAAACCCGTCTACCAAACGATTAAACTGTACGCCTTTATAGAGAAAACCATTGAAGATCTGATAAATAGGGTGGAGTGAAAAACTTTTTTTTAAATAAATGAATTCTAATAGTGAGCAAAAGGTGCAACTTGGGTAGAGAAAGAAACACACCAGATATTTTAAATTTCAAATGATATCTTCTGCCCTCTACCGTCGATGCAATATTTCAACGTGGTTAGCCTATAGTCTCACAGTGGATGTCGTCCAATCTCTTCTGCGTTAACCCTTCTATAAACAGAATTCATGATCCTAGGCCTTCCTGATAATATCAAGAAAAGTCCTAACCCTTCCATACACCTATCGACTAACTCATCGTTTCTTAACCTTCACCTCGAAAAATCCACAATCTTGGTATTACTTGTGATCGACGCCTCTTCTCTAACCACATCTCCAACCTCTCGCGCTCCTGCTTCATGCACATTCGTGACCTTCGTCGCATCCGGCTCAAGATCGACCGTAAAACTGCCTCTACCATTATTAGGGCCTACCTCTATTGTTCATTCAAAGCTTGATTACAGCAATTCCCTTTTCCTCAACCTTGAATCCACCCAGATCAAGCGTCTGCAACTTATCCAAAACTCACTAGCCAGGGCTGTCACGAGAACGCCCAAACATCATCATATCACTCCCAACCTCAAACCACTCCATCAACTAAACTAGCGAATGCACTTCAAAGTCCAATCACTTACCTACAACTCAATATAACATTCCCAGCCCAAGTACGTCCGTGATCTCTTCACCATCCAGGCAACTCGATCAACCCGATCCTCCTATGTCAGTCTTTCTCGATCCCCGGTCACTACTCTATGGGGGTAGCAATTGGTTTAATAAAGAATATTCTTTTTTACTCGCCTCAAGTTCTCCAACCGAATCATATCCAACAGAGCACCACGCCTCTGGAATAGTGTTGTTTTCGTTAACGGTAACGATAACGAAAACCTTCGTTAACGAAAACTTAAGGTTTTAGTTAACTAAAACTATAACTAAAACGAAAACTTATACAAAAACGATAACGAAATAAAAACTAAAACTAGCGGAACCCACGAAAAACGATAACTGAAACTAAAACAGTCCAAACTAATAATAACGAAAACATATAACGAAAACCAAAACTAAAACGCCCAACGAAAACCTATAGCTGTAGGACCGTCGCCATTATTGGTTTTCATCATTATTTTCATTAATTATCGAACATGGCTCCACCAGCCCACCACCTCCCGAAGTAATTAATCCGGACGCAGTCGAGCCACCCGGGTGACAGGCTAACATTTCCTTACAGCTAACCAGTGATGCCAATCGTTTAAGAGATAAACCCAGCGGCCAGCGCTAGTGATCATCCCAGCTCCCAAGTTCCCATTCCCAGCGGCCGCAGCATTTCTAATTGATGCTAATTGAACGCATCAGTTATAACCCAAGTTGCCAACGGACGCAGTAGGCCAGTATCCCCAGCTCATTATCGTTTAATCTTTTCCAATGATGAGTCATTAAAAACCACGGAACCACCGCAAGTCATTACTCGATCTGCGAAACGTCCATCCCGCTCACCGGCTACAGTTAGTCTTTAGAATCACGTCATTTACTAACTTTTTTAGTCGGCAGTTTGCGCGGTTACATGACTTACATCGAAGCTCGTATTCAACTGTTAGAATTTTCCAATGTGTCGAAACTAAATTTAACAGTCATTAAAAGGCTAAAAATGTATATGTGCATGGCATACTACCATACTGAACACCTTGCTGTAAACCTAATGATTGCTTTTTGTAATAAATTAATGTACATTCACGATGGCTAAGTGTCAGACTATCAGTGACCAAATAACTGAAACTAAAACTAAAACGAAAAGTAAAAAAACTAAAACTGAAACTAGGAGGTTTCAGTTTTTATTAACTATAACTAAAACTAAAACTTTATGTAAAAACGAAAACTAATAATAACTAAAACACCTAGCACGGGAAACTAATAATAACTGAAACTAAAACTCGAGGCAAAACTAAAACATCACTACTCTGGAACGATCTCCCCCTTGAATTTTGCAGATTTTCGGTTCCTCCATCAACATTCCAACCCGTCCTCCATTCTTCTCTTCATGTTCCTCTATCTATCTCCGGTCTTTCCACTCCAAACTGAAGTCTTACCTTTTCAAGTAGGGCCTACTCCTACCCTGACTCATCTGATCCTCTGCGTTCCAATTCTTCTCGCCCTAAACGACACCCTCCTTCACAGCTGCTCTGAATCCTCTTTTGATCTGCCCCCACCTCTCCGGAAACCGGACTCGGACCTCTTTTGGACTACTTTCTGGAAAACCCCTCAACACTCACAGTCGTATACTGGCGCATCCTGCTTGAACAGAGCTTCGGTACTTCTTTCGTTCTCTCCTAATTTTCTTCCTTTCAGTAACGTCGCTGTATTCATCAGGCGTTAAAATCTTAGGCGTAATTTGTGGGGGTATGACGGGTACCGTACCCCCCACGTTTTGGACTGGCGATGCCGAAGCCCACCTTTTGAACAATGCCAATCAATATTTTATTATTGTGCCTTCCCAGAGATCGCAGTCAACGCCTTGCTTCGTGTACATGTATGTAGCAAATTGGTACCCCCCAGTTTATAGACCAAAGTTACGCCCCTGGTTACAATTCCATAATCCTGTAGCACACCAGATGCGATTTCCGCAACTGATTTGAACGTGTATTTCATGAACTGTAACCGTTCGACGACAGTCAGTTCAAGAAAAAGAAAAAATAATGCACTACATTGACGTTATTCAAATGATTTGATATGGTAAATATTATGGTAAATTTTACCGCCGGTAGAGGGCAGAAGACGCCAAGCAAAATCAACAATATTTTGGGTACTTTTTACCCTAACATGCTGGCAACTTTTCATCACTATTAGAAAACGTTTCCTTAAAAAAAATTTCTTGCCAGTTTCACTCCACCCTACTGATCAACGAAGATGCAAGAGCCATGATACTTCTCAGCGGCGACTTCAACCAACTTGACATCGGTGAAATCTCGCAACGCACAGGTCTCACGCCTCTCGTCACCCTCCCCACTCGTGGAGACAATATACTCGACATGATAATGACTTCGACACCGGGAATATTTAACATTCGAGTCATCATCAACTCCACAGTCAAGACAGATCACAGAGCAGTCATAGCTACAACCACAAACGCCACCTTCTTGGATAAATCTAAAAAATCCTTTCGCCGTCGCACACCTGAGAAGCATGCGACTACTCTTCAGGAACTCAAAAACAGTGATTTCTCCAATCTTCTGACTTTAAATAATCCCCAAGAAGCCTGGAATGTCTTCTATGCAATCCTGCTGGAATGGATAGACAAATATTATCCTATCCAAACAATCACAATCACCTCCAAAGATCCAATAGGCCTATTCATCACTCCTGAAATGAAATTGTTATTACGTAAAAAAATCGACTCATGCGAGCGGGTCACAGTGAAAAGCATCCGCAATTGCTGACAAGATCGGTAAACTTATTACACGTAAAAACCGCACTTTATTTCAAAAGTATCGACCCCAAGGGAGGCTCAAGAGCTCTCTGGCGACGTGTGTCGGAACTAACACAAACCAGAAAGGAAACAGTCCTACAACGTCAAATTACAGCAGAAGACTTAAATTCTTACTTCGCAACTATATCCGCAGACACTGCCTACATCCCCTCCAAATTAAAACTGACTGCATCTTCAAATACTCCTCTCCTTACGGAAAGTGAAATGTTCCACCTACTTGATCATCTGAAACCCACTGCCGAAGGTCATGATCTGACACCGTCTTGGTTCCTTCGACTACTAGCACCAATTATCTGCTCCCCAGTTACACACCTTATAAACAGATCCATAGCCCTCGCTCATATACCGGATCAATGGAAAATCGCCTTGATAAATCCAATCTCCAAAGTTCCTCGTCCTTCCTCTCCAAACGACTTCAGGCCAATCTCTGTAGTTCTTGTTCTCTCAAGAGTCGTCGAACGTGTCATCGTACGCAGACACCTATACCCAGCCTTCGACTCCCCTCCTATCCAAGATGTGCTCAAAGACCAATTCGCATTCAGACCTACTGGATCAACCACAGCTGCCATAACAGTGCTTCTTCAACAGATTTCTAACCTACTAATCTCCAATGAATATGTAGTAGTAATCTCGACCGACTTGTCAAAAGCATTTGATACTGTCCGTCATTACCCACTATTCCAAAAATTAATTAACATTGACATCCCTGGTGAAATTTATAACTGGCTTCACCAATACTTTCATGATGCAGCGACTGTTTGCAGATTGAAGGATGAGTAATGCATGGACTCACTGTTGAGTTGTGTGATAGTTTATTAACAACGTTCAGAGGTAAGGTGGCATACAAGTGACGCCTCTCCCACAGTCCTACTTCCTCTGGTAGTACCAGATAGCTGGAAATACTGAACTCTAGCTCACTTGAAGGCCAATCAATTTGCGTACGTGAGTCATTTTCCGGTAAATGCATAAATTGACAATTCAGCTGTCCCCGGTCATTTCTCAGAAAACAATACCTAGTCTGATCACGGTAAGTGATGAAATTAAAATGTTATTGATCAAGCAACAATTTAAGATTCTTGAAAGTAATTCAAAGCAATGAAGTAATTTATTAAAATTTATTTTTAATTTAAAATGTTCCACTCCGATACCGTCCCTAGGCTATAGTACTTATTGTTTTAGTGTACAATTTCAAAATGATTTGTATTAAGCAAAAAATTTCATGTGTTTCTTTTGTAATATATATTCTTGTATGTTTCTAAATATAACTTGGCGAACCGGATCTTCAGCGTAATTTTTTTTGAAATTTTAATCTTGTCCCCGGAAAATTATGTCCGCTCCGTTACCATGTAAAAATTATCTCGTATCTCAGAACCCTTTTATTTCTTTGGGCGCGAGACATAACTAACGGGGGCCCGATAGCGCATTGGATAACATCTGGCGTAGAGTGCGAGAGGTACAGAGATCGAGTCCCATAGGCGGACATGCTTTGCAGGCTGCAATTTGCGCCGTGTATTGCAGGCTGTCTGTTCTGTTAGTAGTTAAGATTTATCGCATAACATGTACATGTACAGCGCAGTGCGTTTGCAGGCGCTTAATTAAGGAATAAATATTATTATTATTATTAATCTCTTCTGTAAGGATCTGTGTAAGTAAGTATGTTTTAATACACAATCTGAATGCTAAGGCAAATTTCTTACTAATTTTCATTTATTTCGTACCTAATGTGTTTTTTTATTCTGCATCCACTCCGTTACTGCATTTTTGCAATGATTATGAATAAATTTAATTGTAATAATATTTGTAATATAACGTTTATAAGCAATAAAATGAGTTTACCGACGATTGATGTGGACGCATGAAAAATAATATGGTATTTACCGTGCTGATGCACAATTTGTCTACTCCGTTACCTATCCACTCCGTTACTATAAATGCTACTCTAAGTGTATACTTTTCACATTCTGTGCCCAATTCTTGAAAAATGGTAACGGAGCGGAATCAGCTCCGTTATAATTGTGTGGTAATTTTGATGTAATTTGGATGTTATAACACAGTATAGATATTTTATACTGTGGTTATAAGCAGATTTTTAGGACAACATTGCAAATATTTTAATGTTTTCTGTTTATTTGATCACTGTGAATGATTGACTCAAGTGATTTTTACTTAGCTATTTGGCCAAAAAAATATATTCAACTTAACATTGGTTACTTCTATTTTGGTAACGGAGTAGAAATTTCTTAATTAAGTTAAAACTGTGATGGAATTAAATTATCATTTGTATTGTAATATCTTTTATATTTATTTTATAAATATTGATACTAAAAATATTTTGGCATGTCAGGATACACAACAGGAAGCTGTTTACTATAGGCTATGTACAGTCTCATATATGTACAGTAACGGAGTGGACAAATATTTTATTAGGCCTATTTTTTCCTACTAAAAATTTGTTACATTTACATATTAGTGCAAAACCAAATATATATTTGTGAAATAGAAATATTGAAGATTTGTTCCAAACAAAAACCAATGTAATTTGGAACAAAATTTGTTTTGCTTCTTGAATTAGTGAATGTGACATGTCACCGGAAAATGACTCACGTACATTATCAGTAGAACCCCCCCCCCCTATTCGCAAGCGTACGCAAGCACATGCATTTCGGTTACCCCTCCCCTCCATGCGTACGTAATATATGGATGGCCCCTAGCCCATCGTAATCAATCAAAGGTCAAGCCAATTTACAGAAGAGCAGCCAGACAAGGAAAGATATTAATTGGAGACATTACTCATTCGGTGCTTCAACCAAAGCATTGGGTGGGATATGTCCCCATTTCCGACGGGAATCGACGCTATTGGCCCGTACAGTTTACAATTAAACATCGCCACCTGTTCCGGAACTGCGCGCCGTTTCTTCATTTGTAAGGCAATAGGCCTATATAAGATAATAACTTTGACACATATAGAATTCTCGGGGATATTCAGCCCAGGTTACCGATCATTCGGATTGAATGGCATGAAGAAAACGAGTCAAAGGACCGTCTGTTTTCTTAGAAGTGAAATAGAATCATATCTTAATATTCACTTTAATTACTTGGACGAATGCATGTGGTGGATATGACTGCAGTGCAGACGAAATGCTCCGACTGTTGGGAGTTCGTTGTGTGACGAAAGTGCACTTTGTGGAATTCTGTTTCGGTTGCCTGGTTAGCGCAGGCGTCTGGATGCTATTCGTCAATCACAGCCTCTCTCCAGATTCGCCAACAGAAACTCGACAGCCGAGCATCGTCGAAGAGAGGCGACTTCGATATGAAACGGACATCAAAAGAAAGCAAAACGAGCAGCAACGGCTGCTAGAGCTTCCAGGAGAAAATGCTCTTATGAAGCAGATGAACTCTAAAGACTTCCCATATTTTCCGAAATTGGACGTGATTCACATTCAGCAAGATCAGACGCTTACAACCATTGGTGGGCTGACAATGCATTATGTTGATCACTCTAAAGTTATAAAGCCTTATCTAGGGGGTCGCTTACCTTTCATCTTTCTCATAGGCGTAATTTGTGCGGGTAACGAGGGGTACACGTATGCCCACTTTTAGGACTGGGGGTACCGTACCCCCCACAGTTTGAACAATGCCAATTAATATTTTATTGTGCCTTTCGAGAGATCGCAGTCTCAGCCTTGATTCGTGTATATAAGAAATTGGTAACCCCAGGTCCTTTTAGACCAAAGTTACGCCCCTGATCTTTCTGTCTTAATACAGTAGAAAATGAAAAAATTACACATAGGGCCTATACTCTATACGACGAAACAGTTGGCATTATGGCAGATGGGTTTAATCTCCAACCTTTGTGAAGTGCGGCTCAACAAATTTGCGATAATTATGTGCATTTAGAAATTGGTTTGGTCGATTCTCCTTGCAGGTTACCACTTGAATGGCTACAATCTGCCGATCAGTGACAGATTACCGTATGAGAGCCACATCCCAGACGCTCGCCATCAAAGGTGATTTCAGCATTTAAATGTTTCATTCAGCCCAATACTTATGTTTAGTAGTTAACCGTATATGGTAACTGGATGCGAGTACAGCTGCGTCGTGCGTTTACTCTGTGAAGTGAAAGAAGAGGCGTTCGATTATAGCGCAGGCCGTAAAATAGACATATTGTGCTGCATTAAATTGGAACGTTGTAGGCCTACTGTTTTAAATGGGCATTGTGTGGTGTATCAAATTATGCACTTTTGCTGCATTATGCTCTATTAAACTGGCATACTGTTGTACATGTATATTACATAAGTATATTGTGCTGCATTAAGTAAGAATTGTTGTGTTTTGTTAATTATGCTGCATTAAATTGGCATTATTTTTGCTGTATTTTAAGTAGACATATATTGTCGATGTCTATTATCTAGAATATTAATTAGATTATTGATTCAGTTGTACAGTTCTTGTAACATATCGCTGGAGGCCTGGCAGGTGACCTGCATTATATTTTGTGTAATCTGCACATGGGATTAGACGCGAAAATCACAGACTTGTGACGAAGGCGGGTGGTTGGCTACTTTGAAAACGGTTAGGAAATAAAGAGTGATAAGAACAGCAGACTTGATTGAGAAGAGTTACGTTGAGTTAAGAGGGCTATTTGAAAGTGTCGATTTCTAAAGAGTTGCTTAAGAATGGAAGTTGAACTGAATGGAAATAGTTTGTGAATTTCCCAGACTTCTGGACGTTGTTCATCGGTTTCTTATAAACAGTTGTTAATAGTTCTACTCGTCCTTCTACTTTATTAATTCACAGGTGTAATTTGTGGAGGGTACAAGGGATTACCGTACCCCTCAATTTTTGGACTAGAGGGTACCGTACCCCCACTTTTGGACTGAGGGGTACCGTACCCCACCTTTTGAACAATGTCAATCAATATTTTTTCAGCCTTTCCAGAGGTCGCAGTCTCCGCCTTGCTTCGTGCATGTAAGAAATTGATTCCCCCACTTTTTAAACCAAAGTTACGCCCCTGTATACAATAAAAGTGTCTAAGTTTATGAATGTCGCTAACATAATTGACGGAGCGGGAAACAAATCCAGCAGGTTTTGTGGGCACAGTTTTGACTCGATTTTCAGTTTCTGTTACCAACTATATATATCTGGCGGAAGATTCTCTGATGCAAAATAGGCCTACGAGTATAAATACGGCTTGTTATTGGCAAAATATCGATATTTACATTGGTGGCACTCTGGTGTGCATAAATCCAGTCTTGTTGTCAAGACCTTAAACCTCAAGACCAAGACCTTGAACCTCAAGACCAAGACCAAGACCTTGAACACCAAGACCAAAACCAAGACTTTGAACCTCGAGACCAAGACCAAGACCCAAAAAATAGCAATTAGGTCAAGACTTCTAAAATTGTCAAGTCGGAATATTCGCTATTTTAATTAAAACATGAGTCTTTAATTTTATTCAAGCAAATTTACTCTAAATGCAAACTGCAGAGAAATCCGAATTTGTATTCGAAAGTCCTTCATGCAAACTATTATTATTTATTCCAAATGCCTATTGTATTTTATAAAAACCAATTCGATTAGAATTTTCTGACCAAGACGTGCCTGGTGGGCCTCGTAAAAATTCCGCCATGTGAAAAAATACGTTCTACAGGTGCTGAAGTCGCTGACACACACACACACAGAAGCTTTTCAAGCACTGGATGTAAATGTACAGATAGTGAGTCCTTTTGAAATCTTCCCATGGTTTATCATACCGTCTGATACAGAATAACTGTTGCTGCTGCCAATGGGTTTTCCTGACCAACAAGACTTGTATCCATCCATAGATATTGGTCGTATGATGCAAGCAGGCTTGATACAGAATTCTTGAGTTCTGTTAAATGACTGTTCATATTGACAGCCGGTCTTGGTCTTGGTCTTGCGAGACCAAGACCAAGACCTTGAATCTCAAGACCAAGACCTTGAACCTCAAGACCAAGACCTTGAACCTCAAGACCAAGACCAAGACTTTTAAAAACGAACTCGAGTGCACTCGAGACCAAGACCTTGGTCTCGAGGACAACAAGACTGCATAAATCTGTAGACTGTTGCTGAAGGGTTGTGAAGTCCGTTTATGTTGGTAAGCAACTTTTGGATAAGTTTGTAGTCACAGGCTTAATTTTACCTTTTTTACAGTGCTATAGGCCTACTTACATTTTTATTTTTTATTTTAAATATTTATTGTATATCTTGCGAATGACCACGATGACAATTCAAGAAGAAGTAGGAGTTGTCCACTATTAGCGTTCCTGCGTCAACAGAGTCATTCACAGTAATCATAAGTTTGAAATTTATAAAGCGTTACATACAGTTAAGCCTGATAACGTGCGCTGCGTAAATTCAGAGCCTCAGAGGTCGTCCAGAGATACGCAGTCTTGTTGTCAAGACCTTAAACCTCAAGACCAAGACCTAAGATTTAGACTTTGAACACCAAGACCAAAACCAAGACTTTGAACCTCAAGACCAAGACTTTGAACCTCGAGACCGAGACCAAGACCCCAAAAATCACCTTCAGGCCAAGACTTCTTTTCCTTACCAAAAAATTGTCAAGTCGGAATACTGGCTATTTTAATGAACGTGAGTCCTTCATTTGACTCAAGCAAATTAACTTTAAATGCAGACTGCAGAGAATTCCGAATTCGTATTTACAAAAGTCCTTCATGCAAAATGTTATTCCAAATGCCTTTTGTATTTTATAAAAACCAATTTGCTCAGAATTTTCTGACCAAGACGCGTGCCTTGTGGGGCTCAATAAAAATTCCGCCATGTGAAAAAATACTTTCCCTAGGTGCTGAAGTCGCTGGCACACAGCAGCTTTTCAAGCACTGGATACAAATGTACAAATCGTGAGCCTTTTTGAAATCCTCCCATGGTTTATCAGACCGTCTGGCTCAGAAAAAAGTCTCGGCAGGGCTTCCAGACAAAGCATATAACTTAGTTGCTGCAACAAGACTTGTATCCCAGTGTTTAATCTAGTTCCCCTCTTCTGGGAGGGGAAACAAGGTTTCTGGGGGAGCAAATAATTTACACAAGATTTTTTCCAGCCATCTTTAAAAAGTTTTTGACTTTTCCTAATTTCATCTTCAAGAAAAGTTATTTCATCTTCAAAAAAGTTCATCTCTCTGGGGGGAGTTATTTCATCTTCAAAAAAAGTTTATGACCTTTTTTTAGTCCTTCGTCCGATTTCTAACTTCATCTCTCTGGGGGGAACCATGTATCCACATGTATCGTGGGGGGGGGGAATTTACTCCCCTAAAAGTCTCTACATTGTAATATTGCTGGCCTCTGGGGGAAATATAAATCCTGGGGGACATTCCCCCCAAAGACGTCTAGATTAAACACTGCTTGTATCCGTCTGTAGGTATTTGTCGTAGGCTGTGATGCAAACAGGCTTGATAAATTTTTAATTTCTTGAGTTTTGTTCATATTGACAGCCGGTCTTGGTCTTGCGAGACCAAGACCAAGACTTTAAACCTCAAGACCAAGACGAAGACTTGTAAAAACGAACTCGAGTGCACTCGAGACCAAGACCTTGGTCTCGAGGACAACAAGTCTGGAGATACGATGATTGTGCTTGAGATGAGAGAAACTTGGATGGCGGCAGAGTGGATGATTCAGAGTAAGATTTGTTGAAAATGTGTGACTATAGTTTAGAATGAAAGGCCTAACGTTTGGGAAATAGAGGTGCAGGAACACATGATTTGCGGCCTTCAGGATGGAGATAGGCCTTAGCCTATTATTCGAAACCTGAAATTCGCAGGTGATTCATGTAAACCTGAGCGATAAATCGCTGTATTGTCACACTTCTAAACAGACTTATATACCCTTTGCATCTGACTACCTAAATCTCCTCTCATATCAGTCAACACCGTTCATTTAATCAACTTCCCACCTCACATCAAGAACCGCACTCTTCACCTCATTATGGGGTTTTCTTCTGTTTTATCTCGTAACCTGTCTTATTCTTTTCTTAACACAACCATTAACGATATGGAAGTAAAGACTTTTCCTCGTCCTCTTTTTTCTCCTAAATCTTTCTGCCACATCGGATGGACTGACTGTGAAGTCGTCAATTGTCGGTGAATCCAAACTGTCTCTAAATTCTTCCTTTTCCGTTGATGATCTCCTTTCTGTGTACAATTGCACATTCCTCGATATTCAAGTGCCACTCATTACCATACACGACACATAGGCTATTATAACAAACATCTCTTACTGCTCTTAAATTTGTCACAAGCAAAAAAATACTACCAACTTATCGATTCCGCCAAGAAAAGTACTATTTTACATTTATTCGTTTCAATGCATCAAATCTAGTTTCAACTCATCAGCTGCTAGAAAGATGACAATTCTTTTCTTCATCGTAGGTTCCCTCCCCATCCCAAGTTCCCTTTTCCGCTAGCCTATTACGGATACACCTGCTCCTTTTCCTATATAACACCTAATTCCCTGCAATCCCTTTTTCGCTCGCATTCCTCCTCCTCCTCAGCCTCTTCCTCCATAATCGATTGATCCAGATCCTCCTAAAAAATGTCCTCCATACCTCGCGTTCATCGCTCTCGATTATTCTTACAACCCTCTGAATTCTCTCTCCCACAAACAATGCGAATTGAACATATTCCTACCTCTCTTCTCAAAGGCTGCGTCCTCACCATGTTCGTCACTGATTGCAATAAAATCAAAATCTGGTTGCAGTCATTAATGAACATGGTGCAAGGTTTCACCGTTACATTACAATTACAGTTGCGAGAGTCTTTCCGAATGATCACGGAAACCATTACCGAGGTCTCTCGCGCTGTGTACGATACGACGATACGATATCGACATGTAAAAGGCTTAGGGGCAGTGGCGTAGCCAGGTTTTAACACCAGAGGGAGCGATCTCATGAAAAAAAGGCCCCAGCCACCAAAATAAGTAATTTCAATTAATTACATTCATTATGATTGTAAATAGGCCTATTTATTTTTGTATTATAAATAGAAGCACTGAAACACCCAAAAGGTGGTAACAGCAATATGTATAGTAAATGTGTAATAGTAGCCTATAGTGTACTATAACATAACAGTACAAACACAAACCAATTAAAACAGCCTTTTTCGTCTAGACTTCATTTTAGCAAAGTTATCGATTACTTCCTTATGATCTACTTCACTAGCGAACTGTCTTGATCGTAATCAAAGCTAAACCAGACAATCTGTACGTCCTCGCCATTGTAGAATGTATACGTATGATTTTATGAGTTTGAGTCGGCTAAAGGATTGTTTCACACCAGTGCTGTTTATTGGCAAGTTCATGAAAATGTAAATACACAATGTAAACTGCAGGCTAGGATAAATGGAACACATGTCATTGACTCATTGGCGATCATGAATTTTAGTAGGCCTACATGTCTGCCAGAGATTCTAATTTGGTTACATTGCTAAAAATGCTTTGGATCTAAACAACAAATTTTGGAAGCCACGTTTGTAAAATGCTCAAATGCTCATGTCTCTGGTTTATGCAGAAGGTCCTACATTGGCTTCCTGTCAGCCGACGCGTATTATACAGGGTTGTTTCGTAGGTGTGGCGGTGCCAGCTGGCTGCACTCCAGCTTCTCTGCGGGTCCTTTGGCGCCTCGTGCTGGGAGTTCAGGGTAGCCGCCACCTCCGCTCTTCGGGGAAAGGGATGCTCATTGTGCCTTTTGCCCGCACAGCCACCACGCGAAACAGTGCTCAGTGGTATGTCCGACGGCATGGAACGAGCTCCCTTTGGAGCTGCGCCTGCTCCTCAGAACTCCCACTGATACGTTTCACACTAGATTGAAAACTGTCCTATTTGGCCTTGCTGGAGTCGGGAGCACCTCTGAGCCCTTTAAGAGGTGCTATAGGCTATAGGCTATAGTAATTAATCGAATGAATAAGTTAATGCATTCTTTTAGTTGTGCTATGGAGACAATAGGTAGGTTTCAATCATGAATTTTTTCTGGAATCATCCACTGATATTCCCTCTCGGAATTTCTTTCTTTTTCGAACTCTATGTTGCTCATATAGGCCTAGTCAGTAGTAATATCACGTTTTTGAACCAGCTCAGTGGTTTCATTCTCGTAAATGAATGAATTCTCAATCCATTCAAACTCAGATTCAAATTCATTTCGCATGTTTTTCCTCTCCTTTTCAAATAGTTGAATTAGAAGCTCAGAGCAAACCAATGCTACTTTTCTGTAAATGTGTGGATAAACTGAAAGCCTTCTCTGGCACTTTTTCGTAGAATATTAGAACTAGGAATTCGAGCATAAAGTGTCCGAGGAATACCTTTTCCCCCAGCCAACTGTTTAGTAGTGTAGTTTGAAAGAGGTTTACCGTTCAAGGACAAATTGCCATAATTATTTCTTATGTCGTTTGAACGATTGGAATAGATAATTTTCGAACGATTGGAATAAATAAATTGTGAAAAAGGCCCCACATTTTGGTAAATGGTCTCAGGGGAAGCGGTCGCTCCCCCTGCTCCCCCCTAGCTACGCCTCCGCTTAGGGGCCTATGGTGTGATGATAATTGCAATAGGCGACAATACTGAATACTGTCTTGAACTTAACAATGGATTCTTGACAACAGTGATAGAGACCTAGAACAATGCACAGCCGACTGGTTACACCCACTCATTTTGTATTAGCCTATAGGCTAATCAGAAACACGCCCATACTACTAGGCAGGCTACAGGCTTTGGTGTTGCCTTCATGGCCCTTCTTATGGCATTGTCCCGCGTATAGACATGATCTTGCAATGTGTATTAAATTCAGGTGTCTGGATAAACATTATCCGAAGACTCTTCCCAGTGCTAGTGTTATCATCTGCTTCTACAACGAGGCATGGTCGACTCTATTGAGAACTGTTCACACTGTCTTAAAACGAACGCCCAACCATCTGCTCCACGAAATCATCTTTATCGACGACTTCAGCGACTACGGTCAGTCAATGCATGAGCATATAGGGCCTATAGGGCTTGTACTATACAGATTACCAGTCTTGTTGTCAAGACCTTAAGCCTCAAGACCAAGACCAAGACTTTGAACCTCGAGATCAAGACCAAGACTTTAAACCTCGAGACCAAGACCAAGACTTTGAACCTCGAGACCAAGACCAAGACTTTGAACCTCAAGACCGAGACCAAGACCTAAAAAATCACATTCAGCCAAAGACTTCTTTTCCTTACAAAATATTGTCAAGTCGGAATACACGATATTCTAATTAAAACGTGGGTCTTCTATTTTATTCAGGCAAATTAACTTTAATGCAGACTGCAGAGAATTCCAAATTCGTATTTACAAAAGTTCTTTATGCAAAATTTTATTCCAAAGCCTCTTATATTTTATATAAACCAATTCGCTCAGAATTTTCTGACCAAGACTCATAAAAATTCCGCCATGTAAAAAATACTAGCGCCGGTGAATAAGCTGGTCTGCCTGAGGTGGCTTTTGTGTGGCGCTGAGAAATTTCGGAGATTTACATTACATTTCCGTAGGTGCTGAAGTCACTGGAGCTTTTCAAGCACTGGATGTAAATGTACAAATCGTGAGCCTTTTGAAATCCTCTCATGGTTTATCAGACAAAAAGTCTCGGCAGGGCTTCCAGACACAGCATAACTTAGTTGCTGCTGCCGATGGGTTTTCCTGACCAACAAGACTTGCATCCGTCCGTAGGTATTTGTCGTAGGCTATGATGCAAACAGCCTTGATAAATTTTTTAATTCTTGAGTTTTGTTAAATGACTGTGCATATTGACAGCCGGTCTTGGTCTTGGTCTTGAGAGACCAAGACCAAGACTTTGAACCTCAAAACCAAGACCAAGACTTTGAACCTCAAGACCAAGACCAAGACTTTTGGTCTCAAGACCAAGACCAAGACTTTTAAAAACGAACTCGAGTGCACTCGAGACCAAGACCTTGGTCTCGAGGACAACAAGTCTGCAGATTACATTCGGTACCGGCGGTATCTTCATATAGCTCGTGAAAATATAAATAAATCCGCAGTAAAACAAATTACCAGTTTATAAACTGATGAATATTAACCCTATTTATACTCAAGTTGTGTTTTAACATTAGTAGAAGTTATCAGTAGCTTATACCTTTAAACTCTAAGAAAGTTACATTGAATCTAATTACACTTCACGCAGCGGCTGATCCTAAGGACTATAATTACTAATTGGCTGTTACAAAGAGTTCAGTATTTCCATAAAATGCAATGTATGTGAAGATACCCTACAGTTGCCATTTTGTGTGCAATCCTTTCCATCATACATATAGGCCTAGATGAAGAATGCAGTTTAATACTACAGCCAAATCTGCTGCCGTGACGAATATGTTGTAATTACTTCAGTGATGGGCACTAAACCATATTTTAAATTAAACTAAAAGTATTTTCCAACTAAAAAAATAGTTTAACTAAAGTTGGCAACTAATTTTGGAAATTAGTTAACTAAACTAAAAAAAGTATTTAAACTTTTTCCAACTTTTTGCAACTTTTTACGACAAGCATTTTCACAATAACAGAGGTTAAGTGAACTGTAATAATGCAGAGCATCAATGACAATTTCACCTTCAAACCATGCAATGTGTACTGTAAAGTAAACGTCATGTTGAGTTGTTGACAGTGTTCAATGTTCATTGCGGAAAAATAGTTGCATATTGCTGATTTCTTTAGTTGAACTTTTTAGTTGGCAACTAAACATTTTTAGTTAAATTATGGTTTTAACTAGGCCTAAACTATTTTTTACTTAAATTTCATCCTTAACTAAATTTTTTTTAGTTAAACTAAAAGTTAGCAACTTTTTAGTTAACTATTGCCCATCACTGACTTTCTTATCTCCTTTATTGTTTTGTACTACAATTGTTTGGCGAAATAAAAATAGATGTAGGCCTAATATGGCCATAAAACCCTTTATTATGTGATTAATCATATACTTTTAGATAATCTTGGCAAACCGCTTCAAGACTATCTTTCTTCTAATCTGCTTCCAGTTCGTCTGATTCGCACTGAGAGACGCGAAGGCCTGATAAGAGCCCGCATAATCGGTTCAGATAACTCGACTGGACAGGTATAGGTCGACGCATATTGCATATTATAGGCTCACATTGTAACACTACTATACATATGGTGTTATATTCTTTTAGGCCTACTTAGCGTACCCATGGGCTGACGCGTGCTTGCTATTACCAAATTTACCAAATTTTCTTCAGCTCCGAGTCGTTTCCTGCTCTCTTTCTTTTTCTTCAGCCTCCACCTTGGTCCACGCATTTGTTGTAAATCGCTTAGATAACTGTTCTTCTCTCTTTGCTGGAATCCCTCAGGTCCGTCATTGTTGTCTGGAGAGGGTTTTGCAGACGGCTGCGCGCTTGGTTGGGGATATCACCAGATATGACCATGTTTCCGAATACATGAGAGATGCAGAGGCGGCGCGACACCCGGGCGAGTCAGGGCAAATGCCCTGGTAAAAAGCCTTTGCCCTGATCGTTGCCCTGCCAGAATTTTTGCCCTGCCCACAATTTGTTAGGGGCTTAAATCGCCACTGCACTGGTTATTTGTATGACTGCCCTGGTCATGCCCCGGTTTCAAAAAATGTCTGGCGCCGCCACTGGAGAGGTGTCATTCACTGGCTCTCAGTCCAGCAGCGCAGCCTTTACTCGGTCTCCTCCATGGCCTGGCGATGTGTCTTACGCCGGGCACCGCTTTACCATCGTGAGTTCTTTACTCTAACTTCTTCCTGTACGAGGCATTCCTGCGCTCAGCCTCCCGGGGGAGGGGAGTGGGGAGGGGCTTTGTCGTTCCTTACGCTCGTACTGCCATAGCACAGCTTAGGGCATCTCGGTGGTTGGTCCTGCCGCTTGGAACGATTTCCCTCTTGAGATTCGCTCCCTTCCTATGGATCTATCTGGTTCCTTTTACGGTCTTCTTAAGACATTTCTTTTTGATCGGGCCTGGGTCGGGAGTGCCTCTGAGTCGAGTCCTTGAAGGAGCGCTATATAAATCTTACAGATAGATAGATAGATATTCGTATAGTTCAAAACCGCGCGCTGAAAGCAGCGCCGTTAATTACCGCGTGTAGTTCACTATAGCGCCGACCATAACCGCGCGAATCATAGCCATAGTAAATGCCAATAATACTAAAAGAGAGCAAACATATGCACTTCAAAGAAGCCAACGTGATTCATTGCAAGATTAGATGCGATCATTCTATGATCTCGATTCAACCTTCTTCCAAGAAAACCAAGAAATCATTCGCCATGTGGTTAACTATTTTGAAGATATGGGAATTGGAAGGTCTACAAAACGTGGAGGTAGAGCCCTGCGCCAGCCGCGCCGCGCCGCCGCCACCGACATTTCGTGGTCGCCGCCGCCGCCGATTTTTTAGGTCGGCGCGCCGCCGCCGCCGCCGCCGCCGACAATTATTCGTCGGCGCGCCGCCGATGACAGTCTGATGTGTTCAATTGTTATTGCTGCATTTTTCATGTTTTCCATGATTTCGTGATAAAGTGTTACTTTAGTGCGAAATAGAAGAGTGATCATAGCTGATTATTATGTGTGTAGTCTTTATCTTGATACCAAGAATGCATGGTCTTCCTGACCAAATTCCTTTTTACTTATACTTTGATGATCTTGTCTTTGTGCCATGATACACACAGTCATTTAAAGCAATATCTTGTTACAAGTAACCAGTGTTTTGATACTTCTGTTCATGTTGCCATTTCCTTTATACCTTGACAACAAAAGCAACATGAATGTCTTTGTACGTGAACTGCTGTACCCACATTCGTTACCTTCATGTTGAATAGCTTCTATAACTTATTGATTGTTGTCTTTGATTTCTGTGGTGTTATTACAATAGTGTAAATTTTTGGCTTAATTTTGTAAGGTTAGACGAGTTCATAAGTGCTATTAATATCAAGGTATGCCGTTTATCTAATTCCTGCAGAATGGAAGGTATAATTGATTAATACGCTTGGCTGAAATCTATTCAGGTAAACAGTAGGGCCTATAGTATACCAGAGTGAGACTTTTTTGACTTAGTACATTATTATAAGTATCAAGAATGGTCTCTTTCAGTTTAATCTGATACAAACAATGGTATATATACAGAAACCTTAAATGGCATGGCACCAATTCAAACGGGCAGAAGACAACCTGGTAAATTCATTTAAAAATTAACAGGCTTAAAGCCACTCGATCGCTATATAAGAAAACGTATATATTTACATTTTACTCCTGGTCTTTGACTGGGAGGCTGCTGTCATCCGGCATCTTCGATCTGACTTGGTGTGTAGGCCTCTACTGTATCAGAGCATACATGTGCAAGTGTATTTATGCAATATGCAAATGCATGCTGCTTCATCTGGTTACAATTTGCCAATACCTTTACAGATGTGCAGTGTAATTAAGGATTTTCATGTTTGTAAGGCAAATGTCTATAGGTGCCTTCTCTCTCAGTCCTTTTATGTGTAGTTTAGCTTCATTGTCATGGAGTAGCTTTAGAGAAATTGGCCCTCTTGACTGGTCACAGGACAAACGGTTGTTCGTAGTGACTCATACTTATCAAGTATTCTGACTAGGGCACGCCGCGCCGCCGCCGCCGCCGATTTTTGTTGATCGGCGGCGCGGCCCAAAATAACCGTTGCGCCGCCGCCGACACTATCAAGTCGGCGCAGGGCTCTACGTGAAGGTAGGGGTGAACCATTATAATCAGTCATTCATTGTGGAACTGTTATGATGCTGTCCACCATGATCTACCAAAGACCAACAATGCAATCGAAGGGTGGCACCGAGGTTTCAGTGAGCTTCTTGGTTCTAGTCATCCAACCATCTGGAAGTTAATAGAGGGCCTACAGAAAGAACAGAGCATGAACGAGTTGAAAATTGAACAACCTACTCCGGGCCGAAGAATCTACAGAGACACAGCCGACCGTATCAAAACCATCGTCGCCGATTACGCAGATCGTCCTTTATTGCATGGTCTTCGTGGGATTGCGCATAACTTACATCTACAAGTATTATAGTTCTGATTTCTGAACCTTTTCAATCTTCGTTTTAGAACATTATGAACATTATGCAATAATATTATAAACATTATGCAAGAACATTATGACATTATGCATGATTGACTGTATCGGATTAACCTGTTAGTTTTCTTAACTTTTCATTCTTCACTGTCGAACATTATTGATCAACATTATGCAAAATTGACTTTATTGTGTGGAAAAATAAATAGCGCGCGGCGCTATAAAAAAAAACTACACGCGGTTTTAAACGGCGCTGTTTTCTGAGCGCGTTTTGAACGTAAACCGATATCGCATCCACCGTCCTGATGCAATCGCCCTAACTGAAACTTATATCTATGCATGACGATAATAATTAACTCATCAGGTTAGCCCGACGGCCCAAATATTCATCAAACAGTTAAACCAATGTTTGAGGTGGAACTGTCTGCCTTCAGATGCGAGCACCACTGACCCACCTGCACACACCAATGATACCAGTGAATAGGTTCTCAGAAGGCGCGGTGTCAATGCGCGTGTACATTGTACAATCATATACACAAACGATACCACCATAGAAACATTAACGATTTGTAATTGACAGACAGATGGACAAACAAGCAACACATAAAACCCGACAGACTCTCCGGCTGGCTGGCTGGCTAGCTGGGTGGCTGGCTGGCTGGCTGGTCGATCCAACTAGTGCCTATATATCACTTCAAATGTAAGTGTATGCGTTTTTCTATATCGAATGTATGACCTCGACCCTCCAAATTTTGTAAAGAATTGACTGGATGAGATCCTTCACCATGCACAGCGGTGGTGAAGGATCTCTAACTCGATGAATTCATTGAAAAATTAGCAAAAACGTTGAATGGGTGCCACATCATAAAAGCGCCCAGTGGGACCGTGCTGGCCCGAAATTCAAATCTCTACTTAGTGGTTGATTCAACTTGATTGACAGGTGTTGGTGTTCTTGGACAGTCACTGTGAAGTGAACAATGGCTGGTTGGAGCCTCTTCTGACGCACATTGCAGCCGATCAGCGCAGAGTGGCCATACCAATAATAGATGTGATCCGACCGGATACTTTTGAGTACTATCTTATGCCTTCGTATGTGAGAGGAGGATTTGACTGGCGAATGTTCTTCAAGTGGGATTTCGTTCCAGAACACGTGCTTCAGCAACAAGCCACTGACCCCACAAAGCCTATTATGTAGGTATACTCTCTATGTTTTGCTGTAAAAAGTTAGGGCCTATCACTAAGAGGTAAGCTATAGTACACGGAGCAGTTGTTTCTCACGATTGTTTTACGTAATTGCGAAAAGAGCCTGAGTAAAACTGCCGTTAGGTAGGGGGACTTTCTGTACTGACCAGATATTGCGTCTTTCAGAAGCGTCACCTACGCTAGTCTAAATAATGTCAAAGGCATTAAGAAGAAAAAACGTTGGAAAATAAGCTTGTTAACTGCTCAGATAACTATAAGAGTCACCACTGATGGGCCCTCGCACACACGAAAAGCCCAACCGATGGAGTACGTGTGAATCAGCGTTAACAAGTAGGCCTAAGTATATCCTTTATTCTAGGCCTACCAATTGCTAACCGCACTTTGGTTTACAAAAAGTACTGAGCAAGAGCAAGCTAACTGTCATATCCAGATTGACCAAGAGGAGTCATTGATTAATTGCATTAGAGCATCATGTTTAGAATTCCTGGACCAATCAATGCGCGTCGCGTTAAACTTTGTTAATTCCTTCTTTTGTCAATTTTTTTACTAAATCGAAAGATAGGCCCTAAGTCGATTTTAAAATGCTTGAATTGTCTTCTTATCATCACTGTCATTACTTTAATCTTATAATTATAGGTCTCCCTTATTTTAGCCTTCCAGGATGTTTAATTACTTTCTTTATTTTTCAGGATTTCTTATGGTCTTTCTTCATTTGTTAAGTTTAGCGATTTTTCTTCTATTTCCAGTTTTAAAACGACCTCTATTTATTTCACAAGTTTGGTTGGGAACCCTCTTCTTAGCTAATTGGGAGGCCAACTTATTGGCGTGCTCTCCTAACTGTCAAAGGGATCATGGACAGCCGGGTTTTTCCGAGGATCCGCACTTGGATGAATATGATGCAAAGCAGCAAAAGTTGATGAATGAGAGTGGGAAATCGGATAATCAAAATTATGGTCTTATCTGTAAGTCTAGTTTTGGAAGTTAGCTCCAGCTTAGAATTGTGCGATGGATTAGTAATTGGCCTCAGTTATTTCCTCTGTGTTTCCATTTAGACGGAGTCATTGTCTTTCGCTTTATTCCTAAACAGGACTCCGACGATGGCCGGAGGAATTTTTGCCATCGATCGCCTTTACTTCAACAAAATGGGGAAATACGATCCAGGAATGGACCTATGGGGTGCAGAAAATCTGGAGATCTCATTCAGGGTCAGGGCATTAATTTAAATCTTGCTAATCAATCAATCAATCAATCAATCAATCAATTTATTGATCCACAAAGCAAACGTGACAATATACAAGAAAATATAATTTAAATAGCCACTATGATGCTGAAAAGGTTTGAAACATTAAGATATTCATGGGTTTAGAAGGCTATATCATGCTGTGAGTGGTCAATAGGAAGCCCTAAAAGGACCAGGGTCCCGCTAGTAAGGGCCCCCATTTACTTAACAAAACTCGACGACGGCCATGTACACATGAGCCTTTGAGTAGACCTATTTAGAGACAACGAATTTGCAAAAGGTGGGCAACTAGTTAACAGAATAGTAAGACTTAGTGGCAAAAAAAGGGAAAAAACAAAAAAAAAACAACAAAGTAAAATAAATCAGATGGGATTTGTCTAGTTTATATAATACTAGCTGGTTTACCCGGCGTTGCTCGGGGTTATAAGTTTCAATCCCTGTAGCGAATAAAATCCCTGTAGACTTCAAAACTGCATCCACAATAGCTAAGTACCGGTACTTCTGTAGTCCACGCAAAATTAGATTACTGCAATGCACTCTTCTTAGACATCGACATCATTCAAATAAACCGCCTTCAAGCCATTCAAAATGCACTTGCCCGTGCTGTGACCAAAACCCCCAAGCACCACCACATCACTCCTGTCCTCAAATCTGTCCACTTGCTTAAAATACCCGAAAGAATAGAATATAAAGTCATATCATTTACCTACAATACACTCCAATCTTCCCAGCCCTCCTATCTCCGACAGCTGTTCACGGTCCAACCACTCCGCTCAACCCGCTCGGTGAAAGAGAATTGGCGGTCAAACACACAGAATCTTCTCGCGAATGAAAATAGGTCGACTGGAATTTGTGTGGACCAGGTATAAAGTGGAGGTTTTGGACCGGGACACCATAGAAGCGGTGAAAAGGGGGGACGCGAAGCCTCACACTGGGTGTGTAATGCCCACCCCGAGACAGTAGTGAAGGTTTCGAGTGAAAAGCTCGAAAACTGTAGAAATGCATCCCGGTCAAACATCGCTGACAGGCAGGCAGACAGACAGACAGACAGACAGACAGACAGACAGACAGACAGATTCTTCTCTTTATTTATATAGATAGTCGTGTTGATCATTGTTACTCGCGTACAGAAGGCGTAACAAAGACGAATTTGCGCAACTTACAAATGCCTCAGAACTCCTTTTGTTTAGAGCCATAGCAAAAACACTCCAATTCCAACCCATCACCCTCCGACTGCAATCATTACAATGGCTTCCTGTTTCGAGCAAAGAATCCAAGTTTTACAAGCAGCCAGCCAACTTATCTTTCGTCTCTGCTCAAACCTCTGATTCAGAAATAGGGCATATAGGCCTACTGCACGCAGTCGTTGGATTCTCTTATTGTACCAGGAACCGAAAGGGTGCTGTCGGGTTCTCGATCTTTCCCTGTCGGCGTCAGACTTTCGAATTCGTGTCCATTTCTGCTGGCTATACGCTTATTCTATGATGTCGTTCAGTTCAGGACTGATCTCATTGGTGTCGAATTGCTTCCCCAGTCCATCTTCCGATCTCAGAGGCCTCATCGATCGGAACTGTATGGTTCGGTTCCATAGGCGCCGACTCCTTG